>MU249618.1:1893569-1898569 GCA_018977245.1 Lethenteron camtschaticum
CGCAAACACTCACACACGCACGCACACACACAACGCACACGCAGACACACGCACACACACACGCAAACACACACACTCACACACGCACGCAGACACACAACGCACACGCAGACACACGCACACACAGACAAGCAAACACACACACTCACGCACGCACGCAGACACACGCACACGCAGACACACGCACACACACACTCACGCACGCACACACACAATGCACACACAGACACGCAAACACACACACTCACTCACACACGCAAACACTCACACACGCAAACACTCACACACGCAAACACACACACTCACGCACACACACAACGCACACGCAGACACACGCACACACACACACGCAAACACACACACTCACGCACGCACGCACACACACAACGCACACGCAGACACACGCACACACAGACACGCAAACACACACACTCACGCACGCACACACACAACGCACACGCAGACACACACACGCACGCACGCAGACACACAAGGCACATGCAGACACATGCACACACAGACACGCAAACACACACACTCACTCACACACGCAGACACACAACGCAGACACACGTACACACAGACATGCAAACACACACACTCACGCATGCACGCACGCACACACACTCACTCACACACGCAAACACTCACACACGCAAACAGTCACACACGCAAACACTCACGCACACACGCACGCACACACACAACGCACACGCAGACACAACGCACACTCACACACGCAAACACACACACACTCACGCACGCACGCACGCACGCACACACACAACGTGCCAATCAAGAAGACGGCCAATGGACAACGGACGCCGTCGTCTGCCTCACCTCTTGGATGCTGGCGGTCCCCGCGGGGACGCTGGGGAACTCTTCGGCTTTGCACCCCCCCTGCGTGGCCCCCCCCTCGTGGCCCCCCCGCGTGGCCCCCCCCCGCGTGGCCCCCCCCTCGTGGCCCCCCCCGCGTGGCCCCCCCCCTCGTGGCCCCCCCCTTCGTCCAGAGGGACGGCGCCTCCTCCTCCTGCGGCCGCTCCGGGAGGCGTCTCTCGGCGCCCCCATNACCCCCGTGGGCGACACCCGGCGTCTCGATCCACTCCTGCGGGGGGGCGGCGCCGCGTCCCGCGTCAGGTTGGCGGCGCGCTCGTGCCGGGCTAGGTGCACCCGCTCAGTCGCTCGTCCGTTACCCCGCGCCGCCGATTTGCGCGGTCGGCCGGGTAGGTAGGGCGCGAAAGAAGTTCAACTCGCGTCGTACGCAGTTGGCGGGCGACGTCGCGGGGAGACCCTNGGGGGCGCGGTGACGTCACGTCACCCGAGACGCTATTCAGGGGAAGCCCGTGGCCTAGGAGGAGGGTTGTCGCTCCCGTGGGAGCAGGGAACGGGAGAGGCTGCAGGCCGGGGGCACAACGGGTCGTACGCGTACCCGGCCGCACCAGGGTCGCAAACGGGTACCCGTACCCGGCTGGGTACGGGTAGCCGGGTATCGGGTAGGGTACGGTATCCGGTTGCGACCTCTGCCCAGTACCCTGTCCCCTGGGGAGCTATCAGCTAAGCCGGTGACCTGGTTAGGGTAAGCGGTAACCTGGTTAGGGGTAACCTGGTTAGGGGTAACCTGGTTAGAGGTAAGCAGTAACCTGGTTAGGGGTAAGCGGTAACCTCGTTAGGGGTAAGTGGTACACACGCGCACACACAAACACACGTGCACACGGGCGGCGGTTCACCGCACGTTTCACGGCGTCGTGACGTCACGCAGCCTTCAAGCCCACAGCTCCCTCCTCCCCTCTAACGCCGCCTCCTCGTGTCCCACGCGTCTCTCGTTCATCTGTCGGGCTTCCGACCGGCGAGGTTGTCTCCGTGACGTTGCAAACGGAGTGGGGACCCCCACCCCCGGCCACCACGGCGAGCGTGGGAATGCACAGCGGTCAAGTGCTCTCACTCGCGCAACGTCCATTCTCCACGTGGGAGGGGGAAAACCCGGAGGGCCACGGAAAATAATCCACACACGACCACGGAAAGAGAGAGGGAGAGACACGCAGACTCCAAATACACGACGGGGCGTCAGGGTCGGGATCGAACCCATGACCTCCTGTACACCAGGCGAGGTAATTAACATCTCCTAGCCACCGTGATGATGATTAGAGAGAGACACGCAAAATACAAATATACAGCAGCAGGTGTGAGGGTCGGGATAGAACCCACGACCTCCTGTACACCAGGCGAGGTAGTCAACATCTCCGAGCCACAGAGCGAGTGAGCGAGCGAGCGCCGCTCACCGTGCACGAGCGGTACCAGCGGCGGTGCGTGACCTCGCTGCCCGGGTCTTTGCTGTCGCGGTTGACGCGGTAGTGCCAGTCCAGGTGGTCGGCGTAGGCGCTCGCCTGGCGCCCCGCGAAGCGCAAGCTGCACGAGTGGCACTGGACGCCCGAGTAGAGGCGCCGCACCGCGCCGCCGTGGCGCCTGTGCGCACGCACACGCACACACACAAACGCGGATATACACTCGCACACACACGCGAATATACACACGCACAGACACGCACACACACACACACGCGGATATACACTCGCACACACACGCGAATATACACACGCACAGACACGCACACACACACACGCGGATATACACACGCGCGCTCGCATATACTCACACACGCACACACACACACACACACGCGGATATACACTCGCGCACACACGCACACACACACGCGGATATACACTCGCGCGCTCGCATATACTCACACACGCACACACAAGACATCCTCATGGCAAGATCACCGCAGCGAGCGCTTCCAGACGCGCCTCCTGCCTCATGTTAGCAATCCACTGGAGTTGTCCACTTTGAAATCATCGCTGACTCACGCATTTCTTTAGAAATGCTTTTTGTGTTTTTTACTTTGTGATCCTTACCCCGGCACCTCCAATTAGCACGGTTGGCAACGAACACACTAACACCAATACCCCGCCATTCGCCACACAGCGACGGTGACGTCACCACGGCGACCGTGCCAGGCCAGGTGCACGTTGAGGCCGCATGAAGTGTCGAAGGCTCGCTGCTTGCAGGAGGTCTCGGACAGAAACCCGCAGGTGCCACGGGTTGGCTGACTGAGATGACCGGTAGATGCACCACCAGCTGTCCCCCTGCTGTGCCAGGCTAGGTGCAGGAGGTCACGGACAGACCCTGCAGGTGCCACGGGTTGGCTGACTGAGATGACCGGTAGATGCACCACCACCTGTACCCCCCTACTGTGCCAGGCTAGGTGCAGGAGGTCACGGGGCAGACCCAGCAGGTGCCACAGGTTGACTGACTGAGATGACCGGTAGATGCACCACCACCACCTGTACCCTTGCTGTGCTAACTTTCTGCGTTTTAGCCGCCCGGCGCTCCGCTCGTTGTTGTGAGCGTCGCTCCTCCGCCCTCCGTCGTTGCTGGAGGGCGACTGCCTCCAACCGCCCGTCGTTGGTTCGAGCCGCCGCCGCCGCCGCTGCTGCGTATTTGAACGTTCTCCCCGTGATCGAGTGGAATTTTTTCTCGGGGTCGCTGCGTTTTTTTCCCCCCTTCCACATTGAAAACCAACGTCGCCGTCAACGCGCTGTAAGTGCCCACGACGACGAGCCACTTCACCGGGCCATCGTCGCCTGTGAAGACGCAGCCACCTGTAGCCACCTGGGCGGGTCAACTCGGTCGATCGGTGGAGCGATGCCGACGCTCACCGCTTGAGGTCTTCGATGGCGAAGCCGGAGAGGTCCGGAATGTCGTCGTCATCGTCGTCGTCGTCCTCTGCGGATGCCTCCTCACCTCTGGTGGACGTCTCCTCCGTCGCGCCGCCAGCGTCGCTCCCGGCACGAGCGTCGTCTGTCGGCGAGAGAGAAACACGAGCGGAGCGGGGTCAGAGGGGGGGGGGGGGGGAGGCGGCCATCGGTGAGNCCCCCCCCATCCCTGTCCACCTTCCGCCCCCCCCACCCCCAGTGGTCACGTGACCTCACTCCGACTCCCGCCACCTCCGCGCAGGAGAACTCCGTCGCTCGTGACCCGTCGTTCGTGACCCGTCGCTCGTGACCCGTCGCCAGAGGTCGCAAACGGGTTTTGATTCCTTACCCGTACCCATACCCGGCCGCACCAGGGTCGCAAACGGGTACGCTACCCGTACCCTACCCGTACACGTACCCTACCCGTTCCCTACCCGTACCCTACCCGGCCGGGTACGGGTACGGGTATCGGGTACCCGATTGCGACCTCTGGGATGAAGCCATGTTGCAGGCGCGGGTGGGTTGATTCTAGGAACTTGAATTGTGAGAAGAGACAAGACGTTGGGAAATGAGTGACAAACGATGACTCACCAGTGACTCACGGCCTACCCGTACCCGGCCGCACCAGGGTCGCAAACGGCTACCCGTACCCGGCCGGGTACGGGTAGCCGGCGACCCTGGTGCGGTATCGGTAGGGTACGGGTATCGGGTACCCGGTTGCGACCTCTGCCGAGTACCCCCAGGTCGGCACGACGACCTGGGGTGTGGGGCTTCCATCTCCTCTCTCACCGGCCGTGCCGCCGACGCCGGCGGTCGCCGTCGCCGCGCCGCCGCCTGGACTTGCAGGATTCCCGAGGCGACGAGCTTCCAGAAGAGCGAGTTCACCTGCTCGGCCTGAGCGGCGTGGGCAGCCGCTCCCGTCGCTGCACTCGGGGGCGACGCAGAGACATGCAGAGAGACAACGTCATCGCCGCCGCCGCGCGCAGCAGCAGCAGCAGCGCTTGTGCCAAGCTAGGTGGTAGCGGTGAAGGGCAGCGGTGGTGGTGAGCGTGGTGGTGAGCGGTGGTGATGTTGAGTAGCGGTGAGCGGTGGTGGTGAGCGGTGAGCGGTGGTGGCGAGCGGTGGTGATGTTGAGTAGCGGTGAGCGTGGTGGTGAGCGGTGAGCGGTGGTGGCGAGCGGTGGTGATGTGAGTAGCGGTGAGCGGTGGTGGCGAGTGGTGGTGGCGAGCGGTGGTGGTGAGTAGT
>MU249618.1:1903569-2164039 GCA_018977245.1 Lethenteron camtschaticum
CACTCNCACTCGCTCACTCCTCTCACTCTCTCACTCACTCANTCTCTCACTCGCTCANTCTCTCTCACGCTCTCTCTCTCACTCTCACACTCACTCGCTCTCACTCGCTCACTCTCTCGCTTTCTTACTCTCTCTCACTCTCTCACCTCACTCGCTCACTCACTCACTCGCTCACTCTCTCTCACTCTCTCACTCACTCACTCACCTCACTCGCTCANTCTCTNACTCTCACTCTCTCACTCTCTCACTCGCTCANTCTCTCTCACTCTCTCTCTCTCACTCTCTCACTCACTCACTCTCACTCGCTCACTCTCTCTCACTCTCTCACTCACTCACTCTCTCTCACTCTCTCACTCTCACTCTCTCACTCGCACTCACTCGNTCTCACTCACTCTCACTCGCTCACCAGTCACTCGCTCANTCNCTCTCACTCTCTCACTCACTCACTCTCTCACTCGCTCACTCTCTCTCACGCTCTCTCTCTCACTCTCACACTCACTCGCTCTCACTCGCTCACTCTCTCGCTTTCTTACTCTCTCTCACTCTCTCACTCTCACTCGCTCACTCTCTCACTCTCTCACTCACTCACTCTCTCTCTCTCTCACTCTCTCACTCTCTCTCGCTCACTCTCTCACTCTCACTCACTCACTCTCACTCGCTCACTCACTCACTCGCTCTCACTCGCTCACTCTCTCACTCGCTCACCAGCTTTATCTTCACCCNCCCCATCCAGTTCCAGCCTCCTCCTCCGCAGCTCCATCACTGTTTCACTCATCAGCACCAGCCGCCTCATCACTCGGCCGCCAACGGCGTTCGGCTCCTCGGCCTGCCNGGGGGGGGGGTGGTTGGTGGGGGGGTGGCCACNGGAGCTATACACTATACACTACACTACTATACACTATACACTCACTATACACTACTATACACTCACTATACACTACACACTATACTACTATACACTACACTACTATACACTACACTATACACCAGAGTGTGACTCGAGTCAACTTGGACTCAGTCAGACTCAGTCATGAATTTGATGACTCAGACTCACTTGGACTTGCATAACAATGACTTTGTCCCACCTCTGCTATACACTACACATACACTCACATACACTCACTACTATACACTACACTACTATACACTNTACTCACTAATACACTACATAACACTATACACATACTACTACTATACACTNCTATACACTACACACATATACACTACACTATACAGTGACTTCAAAACAATGTGAACACTCCTGAGAATTTGCAACAACAGCAACAGCAGCAACAACAACAGCAGCAGCAGCAGCACCACCACCACCACCAGAACCTGGCTGACTCTGGCTGTTGGAGACCACCTGGAGGAGATTCCTGGCACGCGTAGTGTATAGTGGTAGTGTATAGTAGTNTATAGTAGTGTATAGTGTATTGTATAGTGTAGTGTATAGTGTAGTGTATAGTGTAGTGTATAGTGTAGTGTATAGTGTAGTGTATAGTGTAGTGTATAGTAGTGTATAGTGTAGTGTATAGTAGTGCATAGTGTAGTGTAGTAGTGTATAGTGTAGTGTATAGCGTAGTGTATAGTAGTGTATAGTGTAGTGTATAGTGTAGTGTATAGTAGTGTATATAGTGTGTGTAGCAGAGGTGGGACAAAGTCATTGTTATGCAAGTCCAAGTCGAGTCTGAAGTATCAAATTCATGACTCGAGTCTGACTCGAGTCCAAGTCACATGACTCGAGTCACACTCTGGTGTGTAGTGTATAGTGTAGTGTATAGTGTAGTGTANAGTGTGTAGTGTAGTAGTAGTGTANANTAGTGTTGTATAGTGTAGTGTATAGTGTAGTGTATAGTGTAGTGTATGTGTAGTGTATAGTGTAGTGTGTATAGTGTTGTATGTGTAGTGTATAGTGTAGTGTATAGTGTAGTGTATATCCAGTGTATAGTGTAGTGATAGTAGTGTAGTGTAGTGCTAGTGTGTAGTGTGTAGTGTAGTGTATAGTAGTGTATATGTGTAGTGTATAGTGTAGTGTATANTGTAGTGTACTAGTAGTNTGTGTAGTGTATAACAGTGTAGTGTATAGTGTAGTGTATAGTGTGTAGTGTATAGTAGTGTAGTGTAGTGTAGTGTAGTGTATAGTGTAGTGTAGTGTATAGTGTGTAGTATAGTGTATAGTGTAGTGTATNGTGTAGTGTATAATGTAGTGTATAGTGTAGTGTATAGTGTAGTGTGTAGTGTATAGTGTAGTATAATGTANTGTAATGTAGTGTAGTGTAGTGATAGTAGTGTAGTGTATAGTGTAGTGTATAGTAGTAGGATGTGTAGTGGTAGTGTATTGTAGTGTATAGTGTAGTGTATAGTGTAGTGTATAGTAGTGTATAGTGTAATGTGTATAGTAGTGTATATGTAGTGTATAGTAGTGATAGTAGTGTATAGTGTAGGTTGTGTAGGTATAGTTAGTGTATAGTAGTGTATATAGTAGTGTGTAGAGANGTGGACAAAGTNATTGTATAGTNCAAGTAGTGAAGTATATTCATTAGTCTTAGTAGTNTTACTGAGCCTGGTGTGTAGTAGTAGTGTATAGTGTAGTGTATAGTGTAGTGTANANTGTGTAGTGTATAGTGTAGTGTATAGTGTNGTGTATGTGTAGTGTANAGTGGTAGTGTATATAGTNTATATGTAGTTATAGTAGTGTAGTGTATAGTGTAGTGTATGTGTAGGTATGTGTAGTGATAGTGTGTATGTGTAGTATAAAGNGTATAGGTAGTGTATGTGTNGTTATAGTGTAAGTATGTTGTATGTGTAGTGTAGTGATGTAGTGTATAGTGTAGTATAGTGTAGTGATAGTGTGTGTGTGTAGTGTATAGTAGTGTANTGTAGTTNTGTAGTTAANTGTAGTGTATAGTGTAGTGNAGTGTGTAGTGTNTGTAGTGTATAGTAGATAGTGTGTGTATAGTGTAGTGTATAGTAGTGTATAGTANTGTAGTAGTANTGTAGTGTATAGTGTATGTAGTANTTGTAGTGTATAGTGAGTAGTATGTATAATGTANTGTAGTAGTGTAGTGTAAATGTAGTGTGTTANTGTAGTGTATAGTAGNGTAGTAGTAGTTATAGTAGTGTATAGTGTAGTGTAAGTAGTGTAGTGTATANTGTAGTGTATAGTGTAGTGTATAGTATGTAGTGATAGTGTAGTGTTAGTGTGANGTNTAGTGTAGTGTANTTGTAGTGTATAGTGTAGTGTATAGAGAGGTNGACAAATATGTATAGTCCAAGTATGNAGTNATATCATTCGAGTNTATCGAGTAGTAATNACTAGTACACTCTGGTGTGTAGTAGTGTATAGTGTAGTGNGTAGTGTAGTGTATAGTGTAGTGTATAGTGTAGTGTGTAGTAGTGTAGTGTGTGTGTAGTGTATAGGCATGTAGTGTAGTAGTGTAGTGTATGTAGTGTATANTAGTGTAGTGTAGTGTATANTGTAGTGTAGTAGTGTGGTGTATAGTGTAGTGTATAGTGTAGTGTAGCAGTAGTGTATAGTGTTGTATAGTGTAGTGTGTAGTGTATGTGTAGTGTATACATGTAGTGTGTAGTGTAGTGTAGTTAGTGTATAGTTAGTGTTATAGTATGTAGTGTAGTGTGTGTAGTGTATANTGTAGTGTATANTGTAGTGTATANTGTAGTGTATAGTAGTGTATAGTGTAGTGTATAGTAGTGTATAGTGTGTGTATAGTGTAGTTANANTAGTGTAGTGTATAGTAGTGTACCGGTGTAGTGTATANTGTAGTGTATANTGTAGTGTTGTAGTGTNTAGTGTAGTGTATATAGTGTANAGTATGTAGTGTGTGTAGTGTATAGTGTAGTNTANAGTGTAGTATGTAGTGTATAGTGTATAGTAGTGTAGTAGTGTAGTGTANAGTAGGTAGTAGTGTACAATGTAGTAGTGTATAGTNGTGTAGTGTAGTGTATAGTGTAGTGTATATGTATGTGNAGTGTGTNGTGTATAGTGTATAGTGCTATAGTAGTGTATGTGTAGTGTATGTNGTGTATAGTAGTGTNGTGTAGTGTATGTGTAGTGTATAGTGTAGTGTATAATGTNGTGTAGTGTATAGTGTGTATAGTGTAGTGTATAGTAGTGTAGTGTANTAGTGTAGTGTATAGTGTGTATAGTGTAGTGTATAGTAGTATGTGTGTGTATAGTAGTNTATAGTGTAGTGTATAGTAGTGTATGTGTATGTGTAGTGTATAGTAGTGTATANTTAGTGTATNGNGTAGTGTATGTAGTGTATAGTGTGAGTGCAATGTGTGTATGTGTAGTGTGTNTATGTAGTGTATNGTATAGTGTAGTGTATAGTGTGTGTATGANTGTAGTGTATAGTAGTGTATAGTAGTGTATNTGTCAGTGTATAGTGTAGTGTGTGTGTAGTGATGTNTTGTGTGTTAGTGTAGGTTATNGATGTAGGTAANAGTGTGTAGTGTANAGTTAGTGTATNGGTAGTGTATATGTATTGTGTGTGTATAGTAGTNGTNTTATAGTAGTGTATTGTGTNGTGTACTNGTGTGTAGTGTATAGTGTAGTGTGTGTAGTGTAGTGTATGTANTTGTGTGNAATGTAGTGTAGTGTATAGTGTAGTGTATAGTAGTGTATAATGTGTGTNGTGTAGTGTATAGTAGTGTATAGTGTAGTGTAGTGTANTAAGTGTGTGTATAGTGTAGTGTANAGTAGTGTATAGTGTATCAGTGAGTGTATAGTAGTGTATAGTGTAGAGTAGTGTATAGTGNAGTGTATGTAGTGTNTGTAGTGTAGTGTATAGTGTAGTAGTGTATAGTGTAGTGTATAGTGTAGTGTGTAGTNGTGTAGTGTATANTGTAGTGTATAGTGTAGTGTATANTGTGTAGTGTANANTAGTGTACAGTAGTGTATAGTGTAGTGTGTAGTGTATATGTGTAGTGTATAGTGTAGTGTATAGTGTAGTGTATATAGTGTGTAGTAATGTAGTGTGTAGTGTAGTGTAGTAGTGTATAGTGTAGTGTATAGTTGGAGACCCACCTGGAGGAGATTCCTGGCACGCGTTGACAACGACGAATTCATCTCGTCAGCACGAGTCGTCTCAGCCGCGACCACCATTCTGCCACGGTCGAAGGCTTGGGACTTGGGGTGACACACAAGATAGGTCAACAGACATCAGGGGGGGGGGGGGGGGGTGCAACTGGCAAAGCTGCCGCCATCGACCTGAAGAGATGCTCGCCTTGAAGAGGACTTCTGCGGTTACATTGATGCACGACTGTAATGAAGGTCACGAGGTAAGATCGCGTGAAGTATAAATGTCGCGTGGTGACCCTCCACGGCCGACACAGCCAGGAAGGTTCGTCACGTACGTAAACGACGCGCCAATGAGTTACGAGTATAGCGTTTAGTAGTTTAGTATATAGTAGTGTAGTGTATAGTGTAGTGTATAGTGTAGTAGTGTAGTGTATAGTGTAGTGTATAGTGTAGTGTATAGTATATAGTAGTGTATAGTGTAGTAGTGTAGTGTATAGTGTAGTGTAGTAGTGTATGTGTTAGTAGTGTATAGTGTAGTGTGTAGGGTAGTAGTGTAGTGTAGTAGTGTAGTGTATAGTGTAGTGTGTGTAGTGTATTGTAGTAGTGTAGTGTATAGCAGTGTATAGTGTAGTGCATAGTGTAGTGTATAGTGTGTATAGTGTAGTGTATAGCAGTGTATAGTGTAGTGTATAGTGTAGTGTATAGTAGTGTAGTGTATAGTAGTGTAGTGTATAGTGTACAGTAGTGTATAATATTGTAGTGTAGTGTATAGTAGTGTAGTGTATAGTGTGTAGGAGAGTAGTGTATGGTAGTGTAGTGTATAGTGTAGTGTATAGTAGTGTAGTGTATAGTGTAAGTGTATAGTAGTGTATAGTAGTGTAGTGTATAGTGTACAGTAGTGTATAGTATAATAGTGTAGTGTATAGTGTACAGTAGTGTAGTGTATAGTGTAGTGTATAGTAGTGTAGTGTATAGTGTAGTGTATAGTAGTGTAGTGTATAGTGCACAGTAGTGTAGTGTATAGTGTATAATAGTGTAGTGTATAGTGTAGTCTATAGTAGTGTAGTGCATAGTGTACAGTAGTGTATAGTATAATAGTGTAGTGTATAGTGTACCTGGGCACCGCCATCTTGGCGATGGTCTCTGTGGGATGACATGAGCGCGAATCGGATAATCGATGATAATAATCAATTACCATCGATTATTGATTACCATCGATTATTAGCGATTATCCGTTGACTACCTCGCCAGGTGTGCAGGAGGTCGTGGGTTCGATACGATGCCTGCCAATGTATGTTTGTGTGTGGCTGGGAGATGTTGACTATCTCGCCAGATGTGCAGGAGGTCGTGGGTTCGATCCGACCCTGACGATGCCTGCCAATGTATGTTGTGTGTGGCTGGGAGATGTTGATTACCTCGCCAGGTGTGCAGGAGGTCGTGGGTTCGATCCCAACCCTGACGATGCCTGCCAATGTATGTTTGTGTGTGGCTGGGAGATGTTGACTACCTCGCCTGGTGTGCAGGAGGTCGTGGGTTCAATCCCGACCCTGACGATGCCTGCCAATGTATGTTTGTGTGTGGCTGGGAGATGTTGACTACCTCGCCTGGTGTGCAGGAGGTCGTGGGTTCGATCCCGACCCTGACGATGCCTGCCAATGTATGTTTGTGTGTGGCTGGGAGATGTTGACTACCTCGCCAGGTGTGCAGGAGGTCGTGGGTTCGATCCTGACCCTGACGATGCCTGCCAATGTATGTTTGTGTGTGGCTGGGAGATGTTGACTACCTCGCCAGGTGTGCAGGAGGTCGTGGGTTCGATCCCGACCCTGACGATGCCTGCCAATGTATGTTTTGTGTGGCTGGGAGATGTTGACTACCTCGCCAGGTGTGCAGGAGGTCGTGGGTTCGATCGCGACCCTGACGATGCCTGCCAATGTATGTTTGGAGTTTGCGTCTCTCTCCTCCCGTGGTCGCGTGGATTTTGTCTCCTGGTCCTCCAGTTTTTCCCTCCACGTTTAGAAACACACGAGTTGAGATTATTTGGCTTCTGCTACAAATGTTCACGCGATGATGAACCACTTTGGTGGGCAATCATTTGTGATGGCCAGGTGGCTTCTGAGGAAGGGCTATGATGCTGCTCAGTGAGCCTTACCCGCTGGGAAAAGCATTGTTTTAGTTGAGCTCATTATCTCTGCATGACCCAGCTAAGTCTCCAACACCTGCTGTCAATAGCCGCATTATCATCACCATCATCATCGTCACCATCATCGTCAATCATCATCATCACCATCACCACCATCATCACCATCATCCATCATCACCACCATCATCACCATCATCACCCATCATCACCACCATCATCACATCGTCACCACCACAACAACAACCACCACACACAACAACAACCANCACAACCACCACCACAACAACATCCACCACAACAACAACACACACACAACAACAACNACCATCACCACAACAACAACACCACCACACAACAACAACAACCACACCACCACACACAACAACACAACACCACCACAACAACCACCACACAAACAACCACACAAACAACAACCACCACNACAACATCCACCACAACAACAACCACCACACAACAACAACCACCACCACAACAACCACCACCACACAACAACACAACCACACACACCACACAAACAACAACACCACACAACAACAACACCACACAACAACCACCACCACAACAACCACCACACACAACCACACCCACNACNACAACCACACAAACAACACACACAACAACCACACAACCACCACCACAACAAACCACCACCACAACAACAACAACAACAACACCACAACAACAACCTCCTACCTGGGTGCGCCATCTTGGCAATGGTCGCCGGGCGATGTCGTCACCACGAATCGGATGTTCGATTCTCATCGATTACCGTTGTCGATTCCCATCGATTCCGGGGGGCGAACTTCCGGCATCCTCACTCGCCCTCCCCTTCTGTCCTGCTGCTGACCGCCCATAAATGACGTCACGCACNTGGGGTGGGGGTCAGACATCTGTGACGATGCGTGACGAGGGGGGGGGGTGAGAAATGTGACGTCACATCAAAATGCGAAACTTTAAATAAATACTGGCGGTAATACCCGGCTTTGCTCGGCGAAAAGACAGACACACACAACACAACAACAACAACCGCCATTCGCCACTAAGTGGCGGTGACGTCACCACGACGCTTGTGCCAGGCCAGTGCACCTTGAGGCCACGTGAAGTGTCGAACGCCCGCTGGCAGGAGGTCATGGGGCAGACCCAGCAGGTGCCACGGGTCGACTGACCGAGATGACGAGATGATACACACATGTACTTACGCACAGACATTGACCCACACACATAGAAACACATCGACTTAGACACACACACATATTGGTTAAACCCAGGATGGATCGTTAGCAGGCCAGCCTAAATGTTTCTAACCGGCGAAGATGCTCCATTAGGGGGTGCACGTTTCGCAGCGTAGAGAAGGGAGGGAATTACCGTGGCCGAGAAGACCTGGAGCTTCGTGCGGAGCGAGAGACCAGGTGGCTTCCACACAGCGTTACGCAGCCGATGAAAAGATAATGGCGCTCGACTGATTTGGGCACATCGTCAGCGAGTCCAGGAAAGCCAAAACTGCGTGTGTGCGCACACCGCAAAGGCCAAGATTTCGGTGGGGGGGGGGGGGAGGAAACCGCGTTGTCGCGCTGTGGGACGGCCTCATGGCTGCTTTGTGACGTCATAAACCCACGTGCATCGAGGCCCTTATAGAGCCGCTTTGTGACATCCTACACACAAACACAGCACATCTGGGGGCTCGCTCTAATGAGTTGAAAAACATTCCAAGGGGTAATTCAGTGGCCCTGTATGTACACAAGTTTTTGGGATGACCTCCAGAGGGAGAATGCTGGGGGGGGTTGATGACATTAAGTGCCAGGAGGTCCGTGGAGCCAGAAGCAAAGGTGACCTCAGGCTGGCCCCACGAATCGTCGAGAGGCGTGAAAGGCAGCAGCTTTGAGCTTTTGATGCGTCTGTACGCGAGCGTCAATGGGGTTGTTGCTGGGCTCTGGTCCAATCACACGGCCGGGGTATTGGGGGCGGAGCCTGGTCTGCGGGGCGTGTGGGAGGGCCACCGTCACCTCGGCAGCTCCAATGGGAGGCGAGGTGAATGGGGGCGGAGCCAGCGGGGCAGTATGGGAAGGCCGGATCTGACGATCCGGAAGGGGAGGAGTCAGGGTCACGGGGGGGAATGATATAAGTGGGAGCCCGGAAGAGATCGGGCAGTCGGGGAAGTTAAGAGTCTGAGCCACGCTGGGTGGGAGAGAGAGATCCGCGCCATCGGCCACGTGGCCGAAGGACCTCAGCACGCCGTCGGCCAGCGGGTGCGGAGTGCGGGAGTGAGGAGCTAACGGAGGAGCGTGCGTGGCACGCGAGAGAGAGCGTGCGCGGCGCGCGCGAGACGACGCTGGTCCGTGGAGGAGACCAGTGGGGGTGCGGAGAAGAACCTGAATAAAAGACAAGCGGAGACCAGCAGTGCCTGGCAGAGTCTTTTATTACGCGTCTAAGAGAATTAATGAAACAAGGTCGAAATTCCTACAGTACGTATACAAACTTCACATTCGTCAGTCCTGCACAGACAGACTCCGAGTAGTACTCGCAATCAGCCATAAGTTGAGATTTGCAAAAGCTCTGATAATTAAGAGTTCAGTTCTTGTCAGGCAGATGAAGTATCACTGAAAGGTTTTTTTTTCGTTTTTCTTAATATTTCGAGTCACTTGCAGAGTAAAGACCTCAAAAGTTGTATTGCACTAAGCTAAGAGTTTGTGATAAAGTGTGTGGACAAACGGAGACTTGAGTCGCACACCGATATCAAGTACGCATGAAATGATTGTCCAAGGGATAGGCTGACCGGGTGTTCAACTCCGACCCACTCGCCTCGGCATTCTCGCAGGCCAATGGCAATTTCTGGATCGGACTGCAGAAGTTGGAATCGCACCACCAGGAGCAGGCAACAAGCAACAGTGGTCGTGGTGGGTGGATGATTTTTTTATTATGAACGGGTGTTGATTTACCTTGCATCAACTCTATCATCAACATCATTAACAACATCCAAAACATCATCAACATCAATATTAACACATCTTCACATCATCAACATCGTCTCTCTATGTCTGTGTCTCTCTGTGTCTCTCTCTCTGTCTCCCTGTCTGTGTCTATCTCGCTTTGGGTTTGAGCAATCGATATCCCGCAGAGGGCGGTGGAAATGATAAACAANTTTTTTTTTACAATGAACATGAAGTAATACATTGAACATCCCAACATCGAGCTACAGTTTGTAAATTAATCTCAAATGACGATTTCGCGACGCGTCAGCACATGGCGCATACACGCACAATCGTCGTGTACGGCAAACGAATGACCAATCCTCTTCAAGTCAAAATATTAAAATATGATCGCCCGTGAAGAACCAACGGTGAACGAGCAGTTAGCGATGAACCCCCGGCAACGTGGCTCAGTGGAAAGGGGGCCAGGTTCAATCCCTGATTGGGGTCATGACTCAGCCCATCATCATCACAACTAAAGTGAGCACCACTCTGCAGGGAAGTGAACCTGCAGTGAGCCACAGCACCTCGCTCCGTTCCTCTCCCACATCCCACCCTCCCCTCTCTCCTTCATTTCATCACCCATGTCCCTCTCATTCCCTCGCTCCCTCCCTCTCCTGCACTCGGTTCCTAATCGGAACGATTCTCTCCAAAAATCTCAACAGACCCCTCTCCCTCCCTCTCCACCCCTCTCCCACCCTGCCCTCTCCACCCCTCTCCGCCCTCCGGTTCCCGGCTGGTAATATCCTCCCCAAAAGTCCGAGAGCCCCCGGGTCCCTCCCTCTCTCTGCCTGCCGGTCCCTTATGGGCACGACCCTTCCCGGCAGCCCCACGGCGCCCACGACTCCGGCGATCCGCCCCAACGATCGTCTCTGCTCCGCCACCCCGCCGCCTCTGGCCGCCCCCTCTCCACGTCCCGCCGGCCGCCCTCTCTCGCCCTCCCACCGCTCGCCTCGCCGCCTCCATCGCCCTCCCACGTCCCTGTCGAGCAACCTCCGGTTCTCCCTATTGAACTCGTCGTGCCAAGCTTGCTGCTCCTCGGTCCTTTCCAGGAAGTTGCCGACCCTCGGACCCACTCGCCTCCTCGTGTCCGCCACTCTGGCCCACGCCGCCCTCTCCGCCTCGAACCTCTCCCTCCCCGCCGCCTCTCTGTTGAGCATCCGCTCCTCGCCGATGGCTCGCCTCGCCGTGGCCGTCCGCAGCCTGGTTCTCTCCGCGTCGGGCACCACCATCTCCAACAGGCAGGCACCTGGGGTAGCTGTGGCCGGCGCTCCTGGATGTTGTATTTGACCCAGGCGATGACGGCGCTGTACACCTGCTCCTCGCTGCGCACGTTTAGCTCATCGGTGGATATGATGTCGATGAGCTGGTTGGCAGGAAGCAGCATGAACTCTTCACTCTCCATTACCTGCGAAAGCAACAGATGCCCCGCTTCATGTCAGCCTGGATTACTGAGCACAGTGTTAATATGGAGCACCTCTTGATGGCTGGGTGGTGGTGGTACACGACTGGAATCCAGCGCCGTGGAGTCGAGGGGTGGCAGATCACACAAATGTCACAACAACTTCATTCCCGTGGCTTTACCACCAGGATAAAGCGGTAAAGCAAAAATGTGGACTCGATCCATTCCCTCTGTATGGGATAGTATTGTCGCCTCGCACGTGTAGGCTTTCTCCAGGTGCTCCGGTTTCCTCTCACATATATCGGCAACATTAATTGGCTAAAAGCACCTTCATATATAGAGGAGCACAGACATTGTACACGCCAGCTCACCACCTGGCTGCTGCCTTCCTGTTGTCTTTAGTTCCTCCTCACACCTCCGAGTCATGCTCTCTCCTGTCTTCGAGAGTGAGCGGATACTGTGCGGCACATTGCGAGTTGAAATTGTTTATTGCACAGAAAACTTAAATTCTTGGTGGATTCATTACCCTTTGTGGAGATTAGTATCGTGCCTTGATAGCCACACACACACTACTTGCAACACACACATAATTGCATTACAAGTACCCTCAACTGCCCACGTAAACATAACTACATACATACAAAATCAACACAATTAGCTACCAATACAATGAAAGTGAACGGCAATCTCTTTTGCACGTCACAATGAAAGTGGCAGAAATATATTTTTAAAGGAATCCACAGCCAAATAAAACAGAGCCTCTTATAGACACACTTCTATGATAATAGGTTTTTCCCCTTTTTCTTGCAACAAAACAGGTGTTAAGATTTCGATTTAAAGCTTTCGTGACTGCAGGGATTCATATTATTGGTTCTTTTGGTAAAGTCACGTAGAAGGGAAATAATAAAATATCAAAAATAAAACAATAAAATTATCACGACGTTTCGATTGCAACACAAGCAATCATCATGTACGTGACTTTACCGAAAGAACCAATAACAGGTGTTAAGATGTTAAAATACCAAACTGAAACCTTTCACAAGGAATCATGTCTGCATTAACCACAATGCTTGTGGTCAGAATGCAAACAAAAATAACTCTGATAACATATGCATTGTCCTTGAAAAAGGCGTCCTCTGGTCTAACACCGTTTGAGACGAGGCTCAAAAGAAAGCTGTCTCTGGTGTGGACCAATCAGTTTCAAGGACAATGCATATATTATCAGAATTTTTTGGTTTGCATTCTGACCACAAGCATTGTGGTTAATGCAGACATGATTCCTCTTAAAAGGTTTCAGTTTGGTGTTTTAACATCTTAACACCTGTTTTGTTGCCAGNAAAAAAGTGGAAAAACCTATTATCATATTTTGGTACTAGCAAAGGAGGTCCCATGATGTGGACACACACCTAGGCTGTGTTCCAGGTTGTCCGAGATGAGTCTGAAACTTAATTGCGCACAAGCAAAATACTTGAAAGTTACTTCAAGTCTTGTACTGTCGTGAACTAGCGATATAATTGCAGCAAGTCAATGCAGTTACATTAATGTGCTGCAATGATATCACTAGAGCTTTTTGGCAGCACGTCTGAAAGTCAATTTTAAAAGCTCTATCATAACCAAAGATGTGTTGGACTGCCCAGGCTACACAGGCTAGGTGCTTACAAAAACACAACTCTCTTTTGGCTTGCATTTTCCTTTAATGTGGCTCAGATGATAAGAGCACTGAGGTGGCACCGTTTAGATGCTGGCTTTTGAATTAAGGCCTGTGATTAAAATGGGTTTTAATGTGCAGTGATTTGATGGTCTCAGCCCAGTCACCAATGACTACACACACAAAAACCCAACGACGTTATATTTATACTTTTTTCCGGTAAAGTCACGTAGGTAAAAAATAAAATAAATGAAAATGAAAATAACTAAATTAAATCAGGTACCTGAAGACGGACGCTTGTGTTGCGCCCGAAACGTCGTGATTTAATTTAGTTGTTTTCATTTTAATTTANTTTATACCTACGTGACTTTACCGAAAAAACCAAAAGTATGGATCCTTGCAGTCACAAAAACTTCAAATCTAGAACGTTAACTTAGTTCTGCTGTAGCAGATTCTTAATGTGAAAAATACATTTTAAAATGTAAGGCACGAATGGGTACGACCACTTTAGCGTTTAATTTATAGATTGCATAGTTGTTCACTGTTAAAGGCTGAAAAATGCCTCCTGTTATGGTAAACTTTTAAAAGCCTCTTAGCTAAGTAAGCCAGTGTGATGCACTGGTGGATTTTCTGAATGTCACTTGTGGTCCTTGGACAGGAGTTATATTTTCTTTAAACAAATGTGAAGTACATTGGGTCCAAAAACGCATGCTCAGTTAGAATCGCAACAATGTACCTGTACAGTACGAGTACTTCAAAATGTTTAAGTTCAGTAAGATCGTGTGCCAAATGCAAATTAAAATGCTTATTTGACGGTGCAAGCCAACCCGATAAAACGTAACTTTACACAAAGTATATCCATACCCAGCTAATACAAACTAAACTACTTATTTTATCAGGTAAGCCCCGCTGAGCTACATAGCTCTTCTTCAAAAGCGACCTGGCCACAATTGGTAGCTTAACGAAGTGGCTTATGTGGACATTTATGGCAGCCAAATACGGTTAAACGGACGTGGATTCAAACTGTGGAGTGAAAAACCGGAAAACTCTCGGGGAAAA
The DNA here is from genome assembly GCA_018977245.1 of Lethenteron camtschaticum. Lineage (NCBI taxonomy): Eukaryota > Metazoa > Chordata > Hyperoartia > Petromyzontiformes > Petromyzontidae > Lethenteron > Lethenteron camtschaticum. Next base: position 1,917,847 of record MU249618.1, read on the forward strand.
ATCAACGCGACCGCAGAAAGAACACGCCATCTTCAAATATACAGCAGGCGTCAAGGTCGGGATCGAACCCACACCCTCCTTCATACCAGGCGAGGAAGTTAACATCTCGCCACCACATCCAGTGTATACACAGAGGGCCATGCACTGAATTTCCATTTAAGGAAGTAAATCAAGGGCGGAAACGTGGGGTGAAATAAATGCTGGCTCTGCAAATAAGCTCATCTACCCAGTTATTACAATGCACCATCGTGAATGCCACGGTGTGGTGCTGTGGTCAAGTACAGGTAGGTGAATCCTTGTAACTAGAATTGGATTAAGGCTATCCCTGGGCTGTATGCCAGGACAATGACTTGGCCATCCTCCATCTCAAGTCATCAGTTTCTGCCTTTACCTGTGCGAGGCCATGCAAGACCACCCCCAATGCTCTTTGTTCAGGTCCGATTGGTTAAGCTTCTCTTTAACTTCCTCTCCAGACATGGTGGGAGTAAAAGGGCTGAAACGTTGAAAAGACAATCACAGGCGGCTTAAACGAAGGGAACATAATTATACACAAGTCGGTTCTGAATGGGAACATCAATGTTAAGTTATTTGTAGTTTTTTTCTTAATTCTTGAGCAGTTTGTAACACCATGGCTTCCTTCGGCTGTGGAGCCGCTGCAGACATTTCATTTCAGATTTTGGAAGACTTGTTCATCCCTAACCACGTGCTGCCCTTAGGTCGATCCACTGCTGATTGATGGCCTCGCCCAGCCATGTGGGTGGGGATTATTTGACCATACTGAACCGCCGGTCATTTCAGGCTGGTTAAGGCGTCTAGAATACAATGTGGACGCACAAAATGTGTCACAGCGATGGATAGTGCTGCACTGATCTTCGTTGTCCACGTAGCCCCGCAGCTTGGAGCAAGCCGCTACGCATCGTGGTCGCCCTCTCGAGCGCTAACCAGGCCCTATTCTGCTCAGCTTCTGGGGATCGCATTCGTCAATAAACACTGCCCCAAAAAGGAGATGATTTAATGGACGACTTTTTACAGGTAGGAACAATAGTTCCACACTGCTCACCAGGGATTATTTGTCTTTCGTGCATAGCCCCTCCCAAACATGTAGCATGCTCCCGGATTGGTTGAAGTGCGTCACGTGACCGCGAGCTCTCTGTCGTGCACGAATGCGCTGTACAACCAAGTTCCTACCTGCCCACTCCGAAGGAACGTGTTTGGCAATGACCCTTTTTCATTCAGCACGTAAAGTGTCGAGCAGCCGAGATTTTTATCGTCGGCGTTTTGCGATGCAGGCTTGTGCACCACTGCCAAAGCACGGTCACCAAATAATTCGGTTCATTTTGAGATTCGTTGAGAATGGGTATAGTCCCGGGTGGGTTTGGTCACAGGCAACGTATACCGTAGTGCAAGTGGATTTTATTTTCCAGCTCGCGGAGCTAAATCAGTGGACAATAGGCTCGCACGAGTCATTTGGCAAATTCACTTCAAGTTAATCGAACAGCAGAGACGTTATATCTTACATGTTTGGTGTTCGTAGTTATAGTCTGTTATTTTCAAGCCATCGTTTACACATGTACAGTATATTGCTAATGCGGTGAAGTTTTAACAATGGTAAAAAAAAAGTCCCAATTCTACAGACCTCGTTGACGCAGAAAGTTAATACATTCCACACACCCATTTCCGAACGTCACGCGGCGTGACCGAATACAGACCGAGACCACACGGTCAAACGTTAGTTTCGCGCTCGGGCAGCAAACCAAATGTGACATCTCCAAACACCTTGTCTTTCCCGAGTGCACATCGTTCGCCTGCGCTCGTCGCAATGCCCGTGCGTTCACCATCGTCGGCGTCTTCCAGAAAGTACATCTTTGGCGTGCTGCCTTTGCTGCCATTGCTTTCCAGAGGGGCAGTGTCCAGATCCTAAAGTTAGCAACAGACAAGTGTTCAACTCCCGGTTGGCGACGTACGGTGCGCGAAAGGAGTGCGTTAAACCACACGTACAACTCGGCGAGCAAACGGTGACACACGCGCCCACATTTTTTAAACGTGTTCACGTTTCAATTTCAAATAGATTTGTTTGTTTAACCAGGTGAGAACTCAAGCGACCAGGATGAGGCTGGAGCATTAGTTTGCCAGTATTGGGGGGGGGGGGTACGGTTGACTACGCACGGTTATAAAGACGTTCGCACCGTGCGTAGTTCAACGTACACACGCAGCCCAAATCGTGTAGTTTGCCGGTAACTTTTCAAACTCGACAAAATTCAGACCCCGACGCCGGCACACGGTGGGTGGTCTGCTCTTCGCGAATGATGTTGCGGGGCCTTAAACGCCCACTGCGAAGTGGATGGCGCATGGTATCATTACGGTTACCGTACCCGCAGTAATAAAATCGGGGCAGCCGCCGCATTCGAACTGCGAACGTCGACAGGCGGAGGGTGCGCGCCACCGCTCCGTGCGCACGTTGAGCAATCACAACGTGAGGCTATCGCAATGTGATGACGTAGAAAGGATCATATTGTTAAAATGAATTTTCCCGTTATTCAAATCCACATGGCATTTACTTAAAAGGGCAATCCGGTATCCAAACGCACGCACGCCACTCGCACCGTGGGTGACAGCCGTCGGGGACTCTCACCTCGGAGTTGAGAGAGGCCAGGGAATGCTTGGCCTTCTTGAGCTTGTTCTTGGAGGGCCAGGAGAGGTCGCTCCACAACAAGCCTGGCCCAATGTCCTCTCGCCGAGTTGGGCCTAGTATGAATGTGAACATCATCATCCTCATGGTTAATCCACTGCTGGATGAAGGCCTCCCCAAACCGTTGCCAAGTGCTGTTTTCCAAAAGCACTCCACGCTACTCCAATCTGCCTCGGCGTCGTATATATATTGTTTTATCCTGGTCGGCTTTTAATAACTGCCCTAGTTATACCTACTCCTCGGCACTTAAATTCGCAGTGAATATCTTCTGGGTTGATGCTAAACTGGATTAGGGAAGCGACTCGTAGCCACAGGCATGACAAAGACGTAAACACACACAGCTTTAGACCATTTGGCGGCTATAAATTTCCACGTGACAAGCCACTTCGTTGAGCTATCATTTGTGGCCAGGTCGCTTCTGAAAAAATAAGCTTTTAGCTCGGTGGGCTTTACACGGTAAAATATAAAGTTTAGTCCTATTTAAGTCAAGATTTAGTTATATTTGTATACTTGATCGTGATTTGCTTACCTTTCCTATACTTTTCACTCCTGTCATGTTTTTTTGTATCGTTTGCTGTTGTAACGTTCTGAACCGTCCCGAATAGACATCTGTGAAAAAAGAGTTTTATTGCTCATCTGATTCCTCCATTGTTGTGAGCAAAGCGTCCACCTGCTGCAGGCGAGACTCGGCATTTACCTGTGAGGTAGCTGACGGCGACCCCACCAGCATGGTGACGACCGTGCCCAGCGGCCCAAAGTACAGGTACGACATGGCATAGAAGCTGTCCGCCAGGGCGGGCCTGCACGGCACGAAACGGGACGCACGCACCACCCACAAGCAGAGCTGTGGTTTCCATGGGGCCAAAACGGTGGGACAATTGACCAGGGGCACCAAACTTTGCACGTCTCTCTTCCCGTGCTCCCTTGGATTTTTCTACGGCTCCCCCCGGGGTATTTGTCTACTATAAATGTCCACGTGATAAGCCACTTTCGTTGAGCTATTATTTGTGAAAGCCAGTTCGCTTCTGAAAAAAAGATCTACACAGCTCAGTTGGCCTTAACCTGGTAGGATTAAAAAAAATCGTTCGGTGTAACCGTGGTATTCATGACGACGGCACCAACCTGGCGGCATCACAGATCTCCGGCACCGCGGAGAGATTGGCCCCGAAGGCGCGCAGGTCGGCGCGGCGCTCGCGTTCGCGGATCCGCCACGCAGGTGCCACGTNGCGGCGGCGGCGCGGCGGCACCGCACGCTGACACGGAGGTGGGCAGGGCGCCCATGTCTGCCAGGCTGGGCGGGTAGATGGAGGCGCCAATGGAAATCCACAGCGATGCCACGAAGCCCGCGGCAAGGCCGACCAGCACCCCCTGGGGATACATCGAGCCACTCCTCAAAAAAAAACGACGGGAAACTCGCCACCCCTCTGCCGCCCCCAGCGCCAGGCACCATCCAGGTAGATATCAGATCAGAATATTGATACTGGAGGAATCCGATTGGGCTATGAAGCGCTTCTTTCACACAGATGTCCATTCAAGCAGGAGATTACCCCTCTCTCACTATCAAACGGTTCCCATACTAAGGTGGAAAAAGCGTTTATGCATTAGCTCCGTCTACTTAACCGTTACCAGGGGTGGTGGAGGGTTAACTTCCGTCAAGATGTTCCTACATTAACTAAACTTTTGCATAAAGTTGTGTCGCTTTTAGGTGATTTACTCCATGAAAAAACAGGCCCAATTGATTAAAGGGTTACCGATTGCTTTGATACACAAGCACACCAGTGTACAAAAGGATGCAAAATGTATATTTACTCTCGACCGCAACCCATCAGCTTTCTGGAGTTGCAGAATCAAAGCATCTACACGCAAGTAATTCAGCTCATATCTCACGTAAGTCACGTGCAATTCCGAATCCCTCCCTCGCCCCATCCCCTGTGAAAACGGACGCTGCTCTATGCAGCAGCGCTGAGGCCCTTACGTAGCCTTTGTTTCCCCTCATCCTCATTTTTTCCTGGCCCTTTGCACCAGTTTTTCCATCACTTTACTCTTATTTCTCACTTTTTCTCTTCTCCCTTTCCTTTCCCCCCCCCCATGCATTAAAACGGTTCCCTTCCAGTGGCGTGCCGTGGGTAAAATGTTCCTAATTGCATCGTTTAGCTTCCTAAACTGTGGTTGTGCCACCTGATGACGGAAGCTTGTGTTGCTTCCGAAACGTCGTGATTTAATTTATTTATTTCTATATATTTAAAACAAAAACAAAATTCCCTTGCGTGACTTTACCGAAAGAACCAAAGAGACGGAGCTTCTAACCGCAGTCATCAAATTTGACAAGCCAGCAGTGTTCTGCACCTGCGGAAAAGCCGAGAGAATTTTGGAAGCCACGACGGTGTTTGTGGGACGTGTTTGGCGTAACTGTGCACGTCGTGCACCAGGGAAATGTTGCACCGTCGACATCGCCAGCCGGTCGCTATGCGATTAATCCAGGTTCTTGAGTAAAGAGAGGTTATAGTTTCAGCCTGGTCACCAAAGACTGGACACAAAAAAAAGGATCATATTCAAATTTGTTTCTGGACTTAACTTGGCTAAACTCCAGGTCTGAGAAATAAATATTACTTGTCTGTCATGCAATGCTCCAAAATGCTGAGAGGATGGGAAAGTGCTTCCCCCTCTACTGCGTGGAGCAGAGATCGCTCGAAGGGATGTCCGGCAGTAGCTTCGTGATATCCACTTCTGCGGACCATCACCTAACGCGGTGCGACGCACCGCTCTGCGAGAGACCCGATTAAGCGCTGTCTCCGCCCCTCCGATTTAGCACGGCTGGCTCCGTACAGTGTGCGAAATAAGTTCACACACACACACACACGTACGTCGTCACATGGACAAATAATGAGCACAAAAAAAACCACACAAACGCAGGAGGACGTGGAGCAATTCTCGCCGAGACGTACGGTGGAATTAGACGGCGGAACGAAGATGCCGAGGCTGAAGGCCCCGAGCAGAGGGCCGCTCACGACGCCCATCACGGTGAAGGAGGCCTGCACGCCACACACAGCCCGTCCCCGTCCGTACATTCTGTACGCACGTTGAACTTTTGTCGCACAGTACGTAGCCTTAAGTGCTAATCGGAGATTCGGGGGGGGGGGGGGGGAAGGACAAACTAAACACAAAAAGCAGTTTTAAAGAAACGAGTTTTAAATCTACATTTAAAGTGCATAGCTCTAAGTGGCTTGCTCATATCGGAAGGAAGAGCGTTCCGGACGGCCGCAGAAGCGCATCCGAAAGCCCGCGATGCGGTGACCGTGTCTTTGTTCGATGGCTCGTGCCTCTCCCTCCCTCGATTCAAACGAGTTCACACCCTCACTTGCGTGGCGGCGGTAGCGTCAAGCGCACGTGTTGTCAAAAATGGGAATCAACCAATTGGCTTTAAAAGTTTCGTTAAAAAAAACTCTTGCATTGGTGTTAGGAATTGTTGTTTTCGCTCTGGTGAGTTGGCACATTCCCACCACCCAGGAATGTCCCCCGTCACTGCCGTCCGATGCCGACAATGTTTCTTGGGCTGCGGTTGCCCTTGCAAAAAAACTGCTCAGCTTAATGGGTTTAAAGGGTAAAAACACATTCCTGCGGAGGGAGCTGGTGGGAACGGTCAATGGCCAGGGTCAACGGCGGCGTGGTGTATTCCGCAAATATGGCCGACTGAGGGCGGGCACAAGCCGGCGTGAGTAGGTTAAACGTTGAGTTTTATAAGGGCACCACGGGTGACCAGCCCCTCCCCACCCAGCCCCACCCCTCCCACCCCCACCCGGCCCACCCTCCCCACCCAGCCCCTCCCCACCCAGCCCAGCCCCTCTCCACCCAGCCCAGCCCTCCCCACCCTCCCTCCCACCCAGCCCCTCCCACCCAGCCCACCCAGCCCATCCCCACCCAGCCCACCCAGCCCATCCCCACCCTCCCTCTCCACCCAGCCCCACCCCTACCATTTTTGGATGCACGACGGACGGACACAATAATCCCCTGTGGGCTGGTGTAACCAGGAGGTTCCTACCAGTATAAATTCCGAGTCTGACGGACGTTCTGTATGTATGTAGAACCGCTTTTCGCACCGTACGTAGCCAACCGTGCTCAAATTCGGAGGTGTTGATGGTTGCCCAAAACTTGGGAGACACAAACCAGAGCAAAGCGAACTGGATGTCAGCTACCCGTCAGCTTCCATACTTGCTAACGAAATAGGACAAACACGCCCATTGGAAAAGCATTAGAGAATCCCTGCTCATGCACCATTCGTCTTCCTTGTTCACGTTAACATTGGAAGGCATCGAGGGGCACTTTTATATTTCGACACAAATGTTGACTTGCAAGCACGACCACCGCTGGAAGTGTGAACGAGATTCCGAGTTTACCTGCAGAACTCCACCACCCAGCAGGGATGACAACGCCGCCACGATGATGCACAGGGACCCGTACATGAACGCTAAAAAGACAAAGATCCCCCGTATAGCCTTGACAGACCGCTGGGGCAAGTGGTGTTAAGCGTGCACCTATGAAGGCCGGCATGGCACACGAGGGGGCGAGTGGCCAGCAACACGCCCGGCCGCCTTTGTCTCCATAGTGAGGATATTTACACACCGCACTAGGTTCTCATTTGAGGCCGAGTCGACCTAGGGGAGGCCCAGGACCGGTTCAGACATTCATCAGCGATGTTGGCCTTGAGAGGTAATCGAACTTTGGTCACCGGGTTCATAGCGAAGCGAGCTGACCGCTACACTACACACGCACGGCGCATCACCCACAGCTTCACCCCTACGTCGCTTACCGGCAGACGCAGATGTTAACGTGCAGCCCTTTGGTCAATCCACTGCTGGATGAGGGCCTCCCGAATTAACATGGCGGGCCGGCGGGGGGGGTATTGTACAAGGAGCCCGGCCGTACCCCATCTGGGCTCGGGATAGGGAGGGGCTTGGGGCTGGGAGGGACCGTGAGTAAAACTAAAACAATTTGTAACTATTTTTGTTATTTTATCAGGTAAGGCCCCACTGAGCTATATTTTTAGAAGCAAACTGGCCACAGATGATAGCTCAATGAAGTGGATTGTCATCACGTGGAAATGTATAGTAGCCAAATACTCTAAAAAGGCACGTTTCTGAATGTGGAGGGACAAAAGGGGAAGATACCCGGGAGAAAAACTCCACGCGACCACGGGAAGAGAGAGACATGCAATCTCCAAATATACAGGTGTCAGGGTCGGGATCCAACCCACGACCTCCTGTGTACCAGGAGAGGCATCTAACATCTCACCACGCTGGCATCCACAGTAAGGAGGCTCGCATGGGGGCTCTGGACGGTGGGCTAAGCCAGGCGCCGTCTCAGCCGCGGGCGGAAATCGAACTGAGGTCGCCGGCTTCGGAGCGCATCAACCAACCCTGCCACCACTCCCCCACCCCCACCCCACAACTGGCGGGGCGACGTTTCGGGGGGGGGGGGCCGGCACCGCGCGTGGACTCACAGAGGCCCTTGGAGATGAGCGCGAGCTTCCTCTCCGGCAGCACCCTCACGTTGGGCTTCAGCAGGTCCTCGAGCGTCACGGCCGCCAGCGCGTTGATGCTCGTCGACGCCGTGCTGCCCATGGGCGGGGGGGGGGGGGACAGTGATCGCCTCCCCGTTGCTCGCCACGTGGTCCCTCCCCCCCTCCCCCAGCACTCAATGATTCAAGTCCAGGTCGCTCGGTCGCTCGCCGCCCCCCCGCGGACAGTTGCCTCCGTGACGGTGACGGTGGCGTCTCTTTCACAATGCGGTCAAGCACCACACTGCAGGTCACACTCACTCACCACGCTCACTCACCACATTGTAGGTCACACTCACCCACTCACCACACTCACCACACTGCAGGCAACACCCACTCACCACACTCACCCACTCACCACACTGCAGGTCACACTCACTCACTCACTCACCACACTGCAGGCAACACCCACTCACCACACTGCAGGTCGCAACACTTTTCTCTCTGCTTCTTCCCTCGCACTGCTCCACTTGAATTTCCTCCCATCGTCTTAACTTTCCAAGTTCTTATTAGAACCTTTCTCAATTTAAAAAAATGAATCGACTCATATCTCTTATACTTTTAATTGCGCCATCTGTTGCACGCTGCTTGTGGGTTTTGCACTGCAAATCGTCATGTTCCTTTAAAAAAGACCTCTCGGCTTAAATTTGGTAAAAACTCTGAACGTCGAAAGAAGCGGCCGTGGGCCGCACTCATCACAGGGCCTCATTTCAACCGGGTCTGTCCAGCTCAGCGACTCAGAAAATATTTCTGCGCCCGGCACACCGCATCCAGTATCCCTCCAGTCGTGGCGGCTACGCATCACGTGCCACCTACTGCAGTCTACTAGCGACCGGGCGAATACTCCCTTCACCATGACATCACCGACAGTGAGAATGAGCGAGTCACCGTGGCCGGGAACGCAGCGTGTGATTGATACTTCAGTGTCCCAGAGTACGCGCAGGACAGGAAGAGCCCCGGAACGCCGGAATGTTTTCGAAAATATCCAGCACAAAATACGGCATCAGCTGCAGGAATATCAACCAGGTGGCGATGCGATGGATGAGTTGAAAAATAATACCGAACTGCGATATGAAACGCACTCAAAATTTCAAACGAATGAATAAAATTATACAGCGAAAAAAACAATGCAAATAAGTAAGCAAGTGAATGGATGAGTGAATGAGCGGGTGAGTAAATGAGTAGTCGGGTGGATGGATGAATGGATGCGTGAGTGGGTGAGTGAATGAGTGGGTGAGTGAATGAGTGAGTGGTCGGGTGGATGGATGGATGCGTGAGTGGGTGAGTGAGTGGGTGAGTGAATGAGCGGGTGAGTTCACGAGTGAACAGATGAGTGAGTGAGCGAGCGAGGTGCTGGTCTGCCTACCTGGTCGGCGGCGGTCACGAGACCGGCCTGCAGCGGGTCACAGTCCTTGTACAAGGCGAACATGACAAGGCCGCACATGCCGGCACTGCATACGATCACCCACAGCCCCACCAGATTCACAAACAGGGCCCTGCAAAAGCCACAGTGGTTAGCAACACGGCAATCGCCCATGGGCCCAGAGCAGCAGTTCTCAGCCTCTTTGGCCGTGCACCAATAGCATTTCCTTAAATAAAAAACTACCCCAAATGTACCGTGAAAGTAAAAAAGCCGTAAACACAAAGGGAAACCTGCTTGCCATCGACTCATCTACATTGTGCAATGGGCGGTAAAAACAAAGAGTTCTGCGCACCACTTGTATGTACGCATGTTGAACTTCTTTCACACCATACGTAGCGACCCGTGCTAAGCAGAGGTGGCCTTGTGCACCAGTGGTCACGGAACTGACCCGGACCAGTCTATGAATTGGCATCTGTGAATTGAGCATCCGTCTTTGGGTTGCAGGAATTGATTTGTAGCGAGATCTGGTACCGGTATTGCAGTGTTGAACTTTAGTGTAGTAAAGGGCACAGCTCAGATACTTGACCTGGTCGACTGACTGACTGACAAAGACCCCCATATAGCCTCAACATCACTGTTGGGGCAAGTGCTGTTAACGAGCACCTACGAAGGCCAGCACGGCACACGAGAGGGTGGGTGGCCAGCACCACGCCCGACCGCCTTTGTATCTCCAGCGGCGATAATTTGACATCACCGCACCAGGTACTCATTTGAGGCCGAGTCGACCTAGGGGAGGCCCAGGACCGATTCAGATAATCATCACCGGTGTTGGCCGTGAGCAGGTATCGAACCCGGGTCGCCAGGTCTGTAGCGCGGCGCGCTAACCGCTACACACCCACACACACAACCCGGGTTTGGTCTGTGTGGAAAATGTAGAAACCCAAACGCGGTGGAGAATCGCCGGCCTAGGGCAGCGGTCTTCCTTGCAAGGCCCACGGGCCACTGGCGGCCCACTGGGTGGTCTTTAGTGTGGCCCACGAAAATACACTAAATGTGAAAACACCCTCCATCATCGTCCTGAAAACCCCAATGGTTTAAAATGTGTGGCGGCCCTCACACGGATGATGTCTTATCGGTGAAAGTGCCCCTGCCCCAACCCCCTCTGAAAATTAGCGAAGAACACCGGCCTAGAGGGGCTGGGGGGGGTGTTGCGGTGCCGTGGTGCTGCGGGTGTCCAACCTGCGGGCCTGCGTCTCCGAGCGGCAGGCGAGGTAGCGCTGCACCTGCGCCTGGTTGACTCCGTACATGGAGAGCCAGAGAAGGGTCGCTCCCGTCGTGAGCGTCCAGAACGTGTACCTCCGCCGGGGGTCTGGGTTAAAGCTGGCAGCGAGAGTGTGCGTCGTCGAGGTCACCACGGCTTCCATTCGCGACACGTTTGACACAACAAAAACTCAACGACGCTTGCAAATCGGTCGATTCGTGAAATGTTTGAAACTCCGGAGACTCGATAAACACGCTGCTCCCGATCGTCACCCCTAGGGCAGCGGAGCCCTGCCACCTCCACTCCATCCCCAATTTTGAGGGTGTATCACTCTGGGTTTGTTCCACGTTATCTACTTCCCCCCCTCCTCCCTATTAGAAATCTACTTTGTATTCTGGGTTCTAGAATAACAATAAACAAGGGGCAGCCTCCCCTACAAACAACGGCCAGCGTGACGCGTCTGATGATGTCACCAAGCCCCGCCCATCACCTCCTGTCCAGCGTCACACGCGGGGCCACAGTTGACAATTAAGTTTTCCCGTAATTATCTGCGTGTTTATCCATTAGTCAAGTGATCGATCAATAAATCAGTCGAGTCACTTGATACATTACTCAGATACAAGTGGTTGGATAGACCAGCTCCCATAAAAAGAAAACTACTGCACTAAAAACCCCAGCACCGACATCACTATAGTCCAGAACCCCATTGTTCTTTGCAAGTACATCGATATTCAAGCCATTTCAACTACAACTCTGATATTAAGTGCACATTCAAAATGTAACATTTGCTCAGCTTGCTTTTACCATTTTGTTTAGTCCGAACTGATTGAGCCAATTCAGCCAGCACATCCAGCATAATCAGTACAGACAGCACATTCACTACAGCCAGCACAGACAGCACAGCCATTTATAACTCTTAGTAGGGGGAGCAAATTTGGTTCCCTGCTGCTAACAAATGCTGCGCCTGTTTCTCTGGTCGTTCAAATATTGCCTTAATATTTGTTCATGGAGGAGGCAAAATATAATCGCACCAGCTCCGAGCTATTAACGCTGTACCGGCCTCGAAACCACCTGGGGGCCCACCTCAAGCAGTGCCCCAGGCTCACCCCCAGGCCCACCCCAGGCCAGAGGTCGCAAACGGGTTTTGATTCCGTACCCGTACCCGGCCGCACCAGGGTCGCAAACGGGTACCCGTACCCTACCGATACCCGGCTACCCGTACCCAGCGGGTATCGGGTAGGGTACCCGATTGCGACCTCTGGGATGAAGCCATGTTGCAGGCGCGGGTGGGTTGATTCTAGGAACTGAATTGTGAGAAGAGACAAGACGTTGGGAATTAAGTGACAAACGGTTACTCACCAGTGACTCACGGCCTACCCGTACCGGCTGCACCAGGGTCGCAAATGGGTACCCGTACCCGGCCGGTACGGGTAGCCGGGTATCGGGTACCGATTGCGCCTCTGCTCCCCCATTGCCACCTCAGCTTCAGGCCCACCCCAGGCCCACCCCAGGCTCCACGAATCCCCCGTGGGTGCTACTACTCACTCTCCAAAGTTGATCCGCGAGCCGTTGTTCACACGGGAAATGGCCGTCGAGATCCCGCCGACCTCCATCGTGCCCTGGATCAGGACGGCCCAGAAGCCGGCAGCATCACCATCACCTGGAAGGCGTCCGTCCACACCACCGCCTTCATCCCACCCTGGAGGGCGTGGGGTANGGGGGATGGGTCGGTAGCGGGTTAAAAGGGTGGTGCGTGGAAATTCACCGTTTAAAAATGACATCCAGCGAGGTATGTGGTGACGTGGACTAGTCCGCGGTTACCAACGCCGGCGAACGAAAACCCGATGCTCTCTCATCGATAGCGCGGCAAAAAAATTACAACAGGTGACGCGTCTGGATCTTTCCCTACTAATAAAGGACCATCGCCCGAAACGTTGTCCATTATATGGATAAAGAATAATCTCTCGAAGGCGGTGTTTACCGACACATTTGTCGAGGGTTTGTGTCACCACATCTGCACCCTGCCAATAAATCCAAACCAGATGACCAGCTGCACATTCTCATCACACAAGCAGCAGCAACAGCAGCACCGCCCACAACTGCCAGAAACAGCCTGCACCAAGTCAATGAGACGCTGCATCAACAGCCCTTGCATTGTTTATAGATCACGGACTTGCAAGACGCGACTGAAAATGTTGGAGAGGTTTGTTTTTCTGTTTTTGTTTTGGAACCTTGGCCTCGTCAGCGACAGGGGCGGCTTACGATGGTTGTGTAGAATGTGCAGATTGCTCCACTCGAGAGAACGGAGAACCAGATGCTGAGACCCGTCACTGCGCAAAGGAAACAAACACCCCCATTGACTCTGGGAAGGGCCTTCATTCAGCAGTGGATCGATCATGGCTGATGACGTTGATGATGATGACAAATAAATGTTCACGTCACACCCCAGGGGATCGCATTTCCAAGTTTAATATGTTTTAGCAAAGCTCAAGAGACAGAGGATGGATCTCATCTGCAAGAGTGACCTGGGGTCACCAATATGGACAGAAGCAAAACGACACAAAACAAGGCACGGCAACGGAACAAATAGAAATCGGAGCAAAATAACCGTGGCACGGAAGTACCGTACGCACAGCAGGACGTAAATCCACACATGTGATTAAATTAATTTCCTCGAACAAAATTGTCTCTTTCAAATTTACTTAACAACAAAATAATAAAAAAAGACATCCACAGTAAAATGAGGCTTCAGAAACAACGATATGGCCCTGTGGGTCATTACGTGCGACCCGCCGACCTTGATTGAGGATGAGAGCCGGAGCGTAGATGACCACTCCCGTGTACAGGACCTGCAGCAGTAGCAGCAAAAAAAAACGTCTGGTCAGCTTGGAAGAGTCGGCCCGAAATAGCCCGCTCGACTGGCTCTCTCCAGACGCGCTCCCTCGAGCAGAAAGGCCCTCCTGCAGGCAGTGGCGCGGCCAGGCAATTGCGGGGCTGCGCCCTTACCCCCCTTTTCACCGGTCGACCCAACACAAGATGCAGCTGGTGGCCGCCCTCCGGGCTGCTGCGATCGCGCCCGAACCCCTCTCGCCATCCTGTACAGTGGGAGTTGGTTTTGCTCGCAGTTTCAAGAGGGCCGTGTTTCTTTACCGTGGCAACGATGTACTGGGTCGTTCCGCAGAGCCGCACGACTTTGTTGAAGCGCATTTCCAGGTACTGCGGGGAAAGAATGTCATCGAGCCGTGAATATAAAAGCAGGTGCCGTGCCTGTGACCAAAAAAATAAAATCACGTAAGCAGCTTGAGCGTGGATTTGAGCTTGGATGGGTGAACGCCACGCACAAAGCGGTCCCTGTCACGGTTTCTGGGATACATCGGCGGCTTCATCATCAGGGATTTCTCACCGAGACTTACAACTCGACCGCAGAGACCCACAAGCTCGCAGAGACACAGAGAGACCCACGCACTCGCACAGAGACCCACAAGAATTGCACAGCCCACCGATGAACGTGAAATGTCACGATTCTGCTCGATTTTCTCACACACACATTGAAAAACAGTTGGAGGTTTATAGATACACACACGACACAACCACTCACCACGGCCACCGTACAATGCTACATGTTGTCATCAAGGTCAGAACATTTAGGGGATTATGTTTTTGCAAAAGTGTGAACGATCAATAATAAAACCACACCCCAGTCATGTCAAATGCTCCGCTTGATTTCCGTTGTGTTGAATTAGGTATTTTAGCATAATTTGATGACATTATAGTGTTGCTGTACTGCAGTGGAGGGATGACTCTTGTCCATAATACTGGCAACCTTGCTTCATTTAACAGAACACCGACTGCTGATGAGTTAGAAAAGTCGAAATCGTTTCACACTCCTGTAGAGATTGCCAGCTCAAACAAACTCTGCTGGACGGTATTGGTCCAAATGATTCTAAAGTAATCGACATCATACGGTAATACCTCGATATGCGAATTTTCTGCTATACGAAGTTTCAGCATAACGAACTTTGATTTATTATCATTATTTAACGGTAAGAAGAAAGTTAAATAATAAATAAACACGAAATTAATTTTAATGTGTCGGTCTCTGTATTGCAGAAATAACAATAGATTACGTTTATTCACTGCGTTTCTTTGATCTATGTCAGTTTTTTAGACTGTACAGTATGAAATCGAATATCATTTTCAACTTGAATTGTCGTTGTTAACAATATGAATGGTAAGTTGTGAAGTGTTGGTAGCATGAAATAGTAAGTTACGAAGGCTGTGAGAACGCATCCTCATAGTTATAAATGCTTCAATATGTGAAGTTTCAATATACGAGCAAAGCTCCAGGAATGCATCTACTTCGTATATCGAGGTATTACCGTAGAGTACAAAGTCGCATATCCGACTCGCTGGGTTCCGTGGTGGCGAGATGTTAACTCCCTCGCCTGGTATACAGGTGGTCGTGGTTTCGATCCGACCTTGACGCCTGGAAATGTGGAGTTTGCGTTTTTCTCTCTCCCCGTGGTCCTGTGGATTTTTCTCCGGTTTTCCCCTCCACATTTAGAAACACACGTTCAGAATGTTGCCCGCTATAAGTGTCCACGTGATAAGCCGCTCCGTTGAGCTGCCATTTGTGTCCGCCAGGTCGCTTCGGAGAAAGAGCTATGTAGCTCAGTGGGCCTTACCTGGTGTAAAATAAAAAAAATAAAAAGTTTAATCGTTTAGCGTTGGAATAGTTGAATCTGTGCACAATGACAGTTACGCCGCGTACAGAGGCAATTGCTCCGGGCGGCATTGCGATGTTGTACTGCACGACAGAACAGTAACTCTACGTATATCTTCTTCTTGGTTCTTTGGTAAGTCACGTAGAAGGGAAATAATAAAATAAAAATAATAAAATAATTCTCACGACGTTTCGGCCACAACGCAAACAGCCGTCCTCAGGTGAAGAACAGGTCCGTCGTAAAGACAGCGTCTTTCCCTTCTACGTGACTTTACCGAAAAAACCAAGAAGATGAATCCCTGCAGTCACGAAAGCTTTAAATCGAAACTCTACGTATAGTTTAGCCGGTTAGACAACTCGTTTGGCGACTCGCACTCCATCAACAAGGCCGCCTTTTGAAAGTAGTAATCCATCGGCGACGTTTCGGGCAACGGACCTTCAAAGCGCCGTCTGATTAAGCACGGTTGGCTACGTACGGTGCAAAAGAAGTTCTACATACGGTACATACATAGCAGAAGGGTCATTGTCTGAAACGCAGCCGATTATTAAGTGTTATTATGCATGGTGACAATAATACGATGTAGAAGGGAAATAAAAAATAATAAAAATAAAACATAATAAAATAAAATAATTCTCACGACGTTTCGGCCACAACGCAAGCAGCCGTCCTCAGGTGAAGAACAGGTCTGTCGGAAAGACAGCGTCTGACGCTTCTACGTGACTTTACCGAAAGAACCAAGAAGATGAATCCCTGCAGTCACGAAAGCTTTAAATCGAAAAATAATAAGATGGTTAAAATATGAACCATCTCCCCCCTTTCTAACCTCACCCACCCTCCCTCTCCAATCATCACCATTCCCTTGCCATCCCTTTCCCCCCATCAGCCAATACTGGTGTGCAATTTAGAATTCTTGTAAAGCGCTTTGACAAAAGCGCTGTAGAAATTCCTAGATAAGACGAGGCGAAATATTAGAGTTAGCGGCGGTTCATGGGACCGGCAAATCTTAGCAAAAAAAATCATCACCCAAATATTACGAGCNAAAAATTAACCCGTAAAAACAAAGTTTTTCACTATAAATCCTTTATATGCGTGGCGGCTAGAGTCCTCTCGTCCTCTGGCTTGAGATGGCTGCCACCTATGGGTAAGATGATTGCCTGCCACCATTAAGCAATTGGTAATTAAATATAAAAAAATTTACCTAAAAAGTGTAAAGTTATGGAAATTTTTTTCACGAAAAGAAATTGTCACGCACAACGAGTCTGTGTGCAAAATGTCAGCTCGTAGGGATCACGGGAAGTGGGTTAAAAAACGACCGAAGATTTGCACGGTCGTAAGCGCGCAAGCAAGCAAGCGAACTTAATAGAAAGGATTTAAAAATCACCCGAAGATTACGAGCAAAAAAAAACACCCCATGCGACTGCTCAATGAACATCGCCCACACGCCCCCCCACCCTCAACCTGATAAGTGCTGGTGATGCCCAGACGATAGAAGACTGGCAGGAAGACGTACGCCGTGATGAAGACGTTCACCGACTGGCCAGGCACATCTGCAGGAGCTTGGCACCGTAGCGGTACGCCTCGCCCGGCACGCCGAGCACCTGCACGGCCGACATGAAGCTGGCCGACAGCGACAGCCCCACGGGAAGAGCGCTGAGGTGCCGCCCGCCCATGAAGAAGTCTCCCGTGGTGCGCTGGCCGCCACCGCGCAGCGCGTAGAAGATCCCGATTGACGTCGAGACGAGCAGCATGACCGCGAAGACGCAGTAGTCCCACGGGCTGAAGCCTCGCCCAGACATCGCCGGGGCAGCGGGGCAGCGGAGTCGGCGGAGGAGATTTCGTGCGAGCCTGCACTGACACGATGCTGTGGGTTTCAGCGGAGACGCGGCACACCAACAAAGATTACCCGCCCCCCCGTGTAGACTGAACAGACGGTTTGAGGCAAGTGCTGTTAGCGAGCACCTATTAAGGCCGGATGGGTGGCCAACACCAAGCCCGACCGCCTTTGTCTCATCAGTGGCGATATTTAGACACCGCACCAGGTACTCATTTGAGGCCGAGTCGACCTTGGGGAGGCCCATGACCGGTTCAAATAATCGTCACTGTGATGGCCGGGAGCGGGAATCAAACTCGGGCCGTCGGTTCGTAGCGCAGCGCGTTCACGGCACACGAGTAGAGACGCAGGCACCCGGACAAACAACACCTCACGGGCAGACACACGCACAGGCACTATTATTGACACACACACATGAGTAACACACACACAGGCACTATTATTGTCACACACACACAGGAGTGACACACACACACAGGAGTGACACACACACACACAGGAGTGNCACACACACACAGGAGTGACACACACACAGGAGTGTCACACACACACACAGGAGTGACATACACACAGGATTGACACACACACAGGATTGACACACACACAGGATTGTCACACACACACACAGGAGTGTCACACACACACACACAGGAGTGTCACACACAGGAGTGACACACACAGGAGTGACACACACACACACACACACGTGTGTTACCTTCCCAAGGGCCGGGATAGGTGACCGGTAGAGCGAGGGGAAGCCGCCCGGACGCGCGTGATCGTGGCGACTTTTGTCCACTTGTCTCCTCCTCTGGGACACAACGCGGGGCTGCGTGCAACACAACCAGCAGGTCTCTGCTCGACGAAGAGCGAATTCACCGAAGGCGAACGACTTCTCTGGGTGCCACACCGATATTGCTCAAGAGCGCATTCGTGTTGTTAATGATCACGACGATGATGATGATACAGACGGAGGGGCCCAATGTCTCTCCTCCGCTGTGCTCGCTGGGTGTGTCTGCCGATGGCCACGTCGTGAGCGGCAAGAGGACGCACTCAGGTTCTCAATATCCGCCTCTCGAACCCCCTCTAAGAGCCACCGCCCCACACACTCTCACCTCGACCCCCACCCCACGCCGCTAACCATCGCCCATCTTCTTTCACAAGCAACACGGCTGTGTGAAGATCACACGCGGGCAGCTGCTGGCACGCGCAAGTTCCTCGCCTCCACTTCTCTCTCCGACTCTTCTCATTGAGCAGCCTGGTGAATTATGATCAGACAAACACCGCCACCCCTCCCCCGACCACCACAACTTGCAAGGTGGCCGAGTGGCTGGGTGGCAATCTTCACCCAGCAGCGAATTAATCAAGAAGCCGTGCAAGTGTCGACACAATTTCCGGTCACCCCATTCTCTTTTAATGAATGAACACTAAACAGCCTGGTGAAGTATGGTCAAACCGCCCCTCCCCTCCAAACCACAACTTGCACGGCCATAATGGTGGGAAGAAGAGAGGACATTCATCCAGCAGTGGATCGATGAAGGTCTACGCAATGCATAACCGACGCGGTGGACGTGCATTGTACGATCGATGGAGAGGGGGGGAGGCGACGCTTGTCGGCACAGCGCGCGGGCGCCGTGGTGGCGCTTCCCCCTCCTCCACCACCACCACCTTCATCTGCTACGCGCGCGGGATTAAACAATCGTGAGCGTCCCAAATGTAACACATTGACGCCGGATTGTAGGGCGGTAGCGGCACCAACGGCGCGTCCGTCAATATTAACGGGAAGCCCCCACTGATCGCCTTCGTGATTCGCACAGGCTGATTGGTTACACAATGGGCCGCTCGTGAAAAGCAATTTGTATAAGTAGCGCGCACGTGCGTCGTGATGAGTCAATGGTAATGATCGGGTTGGAGCGGTGGTGGCAGTGGCGAGCGCATTGCGATGCGCTACGACACCGACGGCTCCTGAGTTCGATTCCCAGCGTCGGCTCAGGTCTGTGGTGAGCGCTTGGGATGCGAGGATGAAACCAAAAGTCAATATTGAAAGGCGACCGATGCCGGGCGCAATCGGCGATTCAAAACGATCCCGTGGCGTTCAGTGCCGAATCGGAAGGATCCTCAGACGAATTCCCCATCGATGAGCACGTGGGCGTTCATATTAAAGTCTTTCGCCATGCACACCTCCCAATGTGTGCTAAACCACTTATCTTAAAAGCAGCTATTGGTGCATTCAAACGTGAAACAGCGCGATAATTGTTACATTTTTAAACATCTCACGAATGTCGATTTTAAGCTTTCGTGACTGCAGGGATTCATCTTCTTGGTTCTTTCGGTAAAGTCACGTAGAAGGGAGTTAACAAAATAATAAAAATAAAACATAATAAATAATACAATCCTCACGACGTTTCGGCCACAACGCAAGCAGCCGTCCTCAGGTGAAGAACAGGTCTATTGTCCTATCATCTCAGAGTCTTTCAGACGCTGTCTTTCCGACAGACCTGTTCTTCACCTGAGGACGGCTGCTTGCGTTGTGGCCGAAACGTCGTGAGAATTGTATTATTTTATTATGTTTTATTTTATTATTTTATTATCTCCCTTCTACGTGACTTTACCGAAAGAACCAAGAAGAAGAAACATCTCACGAGTTCAAATAACACGTCGCGTTTAATTACAATGCTTGTTAACTGTTGGTGAGCGAGCACCTATGAAGGCCAGCACAGCACACGAGGGGGTGGGTGGCCAGCACCACGCCCGGCCGCCTTCGTCTCCCTAGTGGCGATGCTCACACATCACACCAGATACTCACTTGATGCTGAGTCGATCTAGGCGAGGCCCAGGACCGGTTCAGATAATCATCACTGGGTGCTAATCGTCGATAAGCAATCGAACCGGAGCCGCCAGGTTTCGTAGCGCTGGTGCGCTAACCGCTACACCACCGCTCATTCAACCACTAGCCCCGCCTACCGCTCGTAGGCTCCGCCTACTGCCCAAGTAGCCCCGCCCACTGCTCAGGTAGCCTCTGCTCAGGTAAGTTTCCAGGAGGGTACCTTGACACGGGGGCCGGTCGGAAGCATTTCGAACCGTGGAACGACTCGTCGTGATTGTCACTAAGCCGCTGGCTTTAGTGACACCCGAAGGGGAAATGGAAGGGCAGATTAGAGTCGGCATCGGAGTGTTGTAGTTCTACTGGAAGAATCCGATGAGCTGTAAAGCTCTTGGTTTAACAGATGTCCAGTGTTTTTACAGATGTCCTGTAAGTTAAAGAGAATGGAAACGCACTGAGCTCGCTCATGCCTACAGACGCGCACACATTTTACTCATGCTAACGATATTATAATTGTAACGTTTTTTATTGAAATCATTTAACACGACGGAGGTTTGTTACACGGTCTGCTTAACGTCCTCACAAGCACAATACATTTCGACTTAAAACTTTCGTGACTGCAGGAATTGGTTCTTTCGGTAAAGTCACGTTGATAGAAATAAAAAATAAACATAAAATTACAAATAAATAAAAATAAAGGCAAAACACGCGACGTTTTTGCTTTTATTTTAATTAATTTTAAATTTTATTTTTATTTTCTATCTCCGTGACGTTTCCGAAAGAGCCAAGAATACAAGCACAAATAGCTGCCTTTGTTTTTATTTGTTTCCCACGTGTTTATTGTTTGTTGCGTTTGAAGTGGGTGAGCGGGAGAGGAGAGGGGAGGGTGGCGCATCGGTTAGCGCAGTGCGCCGCGGGCGAACCCGACGACCTCAGAGTCGAACCCTTCCCAGGCGACAATTAAATTTCTCACGTTCAGGTTACTCGAGCCGCACTCTCGACACCCACCCTGGAAATGTCGCACTCAACGAGAACAGACAGTCCATTTCCACCGCTGCACGCTCGAGCAGCAGCAGCAGCAAATGTGACCCCGGGCAGACCTGTGCAATACATCCTCCTGTGTACGGTATCATCTATAGACATCATCACCAGCATCATCAGCATCAACAGGCATGGTCTGTTCACTGCTGGTGAAGGTTCTTCTCAAGCTGTCGCAGGCCGTCAGGATCTTGCGATACCACGGCCCATCTCGCTCAAACTCGTGAGCTCAGAATCTTGATTTTAAAACGGGAGGAATCCGATGAGTTATACAGCTCTTCTTCGCAGATGTCCAGAGCTGATCCAATCGTTCCATCTCCACGAGGGTTGGCCACCAGGCGACTTATCTCTGCAATTGCAATGCAAGTCTGGCTCATTGGCTATCATTCCCTTCTAGCCACGATATACTCAGCTACAGAAAAAAAACTAAGATCGAATCATATTTCACTTGCATTTTCTGAATTCGATATATTCTACCTCTACGGACTAAATACTCTTATATAAGCGTACAACTTTATCTATCTGTGATGAACGCTGCACTTTCCGTCGTTTCCATGCAGGGGCGCTGCAAACCTACGCGCCCCCTGCATGAACGACGGAGGCGCAGGGACAGACGTTCGATGACGTTGGGATCGATCTGCAGACGGCGGTCTTCTCGCACGGCCAGCAGCTCTGTGTCGCCTTATCTCGACCCAGTCCCAAACAGGTGAAAGTTCGCATCGAACCGAACCCCAGCAAGGCCATCGGCTTAACGACGAGAGAAAATTCACGCGAAATGTCCTTGTCAATGAAGTCTTCCAGATGTAAAATGATATAAGCTTTAAATGAAGAAATACAATTATAGAATTCAAAACATAATACAATTCAAAGATGTTTCATTTTAGAACTTCAAAACGGAGCATCGGGTGCTTGCGTGAATGCGTCGTTCGTGTGCAACTTTTTTCGTGACTTTCCTGGCCGAAGGCCGTCAATGGTTGTGAGGGGCGCCACTGGTGCCTCCGAACAACCTCTAGTGTGCTATAATGCTATAATGTGCTGTTCAATGCCGTGGACAGATAATTATAGAGCGAGGCACGGGAGAAGATGCACGCAGCATCGACAGTGAAGGGGCCTCAGAAGTGGTTCTGCAATGTCATCTTCTGCAGGCCACTCTCAAACCTGGGAGGAGGGGACGGTGACCATGCGCGTTTTCTGCGATAGTAATATTTATTTATGGTAATATTTATTCGCCTCGTGGCATGCCACGATTGAGGACAATTAGAAAATAATTGAGTAAAAAAAATACGATTTGGAAGGAAATTGGGGTGGGGTGGATGGGTGGGTGATGGTGAGACGGTGAGTGAGGGTGAGTGGGGGTGGGAGAGAGGTGAGTGGGGTGGGTGAGGGTGAGTGGGGTGGGTGACGGTGAGAGAGGGTGGGTGAGGGTGAGTGGGGGTGGGTGAGGGTGGGTGGGGTGAGTAAGGGTGGATAGGTGAGTGGGGTGGGTGGGAGTGGGATGGGTGGGGTGGGTGAAGGTGGTTAGGGTGGATTGGGTGGGTGAGGGTGGGTGGGGGTGGGTGGGTGAGGGGGTAGGGTGGGTAGGGGTGGGTGGGTGAGTGGGGGTGGGTGAGGGTGGATGAGTGAGGTGGGTGGGGTGAGTGAGGGTGGATGGGTGAGTGGGGTGGGTGAGGGTTGGTGAGGGTGGGTGGGGTGGTGAGTGAGTGAGGGTGGATGGGTGGGTGAGGGTGAGTGGGGGGGGGTGAGGGTGGGGGTGAGGGTGGGTGGGGGTGGGGTGAGGGTGGGAGTGGGATGGGTGAGGTGGTGGGGTGAGTGGGGTGGTGGGAGTGGGAGGGCTTTGTTTGGAGGTCGTTAATGAGAGTGCGATAGGAGGTAAAGACGGGGATGAGGAGGAGGAGGAGGGCAGCGCACGGAGCGCGTGAACCTGCAATGCACCTGCGGGCGGCGATTCTCCGTGACACGGCGCGCTGTGATCCAAGTGTGAATAATGCCCTCATGCAAATCGCGAGCCGCGCTGATCGCAACAACGTGGGAGGGGAACTGTGGGGAGGAGGANGGGGGGGGCCGCGGAGGTGGGTGGTGGGGGCGACGTGAATTTTGTGCCTAAATGTAGGGGCTGGACCTTGCTTATCTGCGCCAATTTATTACCCGCACGCCACATTTGTTAATAGCCATCGTTAAGCACACACGGGCTGCTGGGGTCCAATTTAAATCGGCGGCGAGCGATATTAAAACGTTTTCCTGGCACGCGGAGATAGCCGCCGGCCGGCTCATTGAGGTCACGGGTTAATAGGTGAGCATCAGGTGTGAGCTTTCCTCAATGCGGGAATGCCTGTGATTGGAATAAAAAGTGTCACCGCTGTCCTGTCCAGATCTGCCTGTATTTACTTTATTATATATATCGGTTTTTTTTTGGTCACATGCAGTGAATTTTAAATGTAATGCATGCAAATTACGTTATTAGAGCAGCGCTTTAGTTGTAATGGGCGAGAGACACCGCATTCTTAAATAAAAGGGACATTTGTGATTCCATCTTCCAGGCGAGATGCAGTGTTTGTAAAAATGTATACATTTGGTTATTTCATGATTTGAAGGTTGGTTATTGCTTGCGACAACAAATGATAACGTAAATTAAACGAGTTTATTGACGTGCTTAGAAATGGAGAGACGGATGATGGTTTTCTGGCTTTGCTTAAGACTGTTGATACCACACGTTACTCTTGCAGTGAAATGAGCGTAAATCCCAATGCGAATTTATAACCTTCACAAGGACCGATTTCACGAGCGTACAATTTCCTATCAAGCGATAATCACGTTCCTCTCGTTGGTTTGGTATGCTGCGTTTGTTTGTTGTGCACGTATTCATTAGATTCTGTTTTTTAGCCATAACCTCATTTTCCCAAAGTGAGATATTTTAATAATCGGCAACTTTGGTTCATTATTTTTCTCACTCTGCCTTATCGTCATTTCTTGTTGTATTTATTAGACTCGCATATCCGTCAGTCCCACGACAGTCTCACGTTAAGTGTGAGCTTCCACTGCACCCAGAGAGGTCTTGGGCCCTCTTTGCGTCGGAGGAAGTGATCGTGCCGTGTTTGGGTGCCATGGCTCACGCCCTGCGAGTGGCCATCGAGGGTACGTTTGGGTAAATCTTCTTTGGAAAAAAAAAGATGAACAGGGTGCTTCAAAAAAATGTTGACACTTTGTGGGACTATCGTTTTTATTGAAAAAAGACGGATAATACACTGTAACATGATAACAAATGTATCCATAATAGAGGTATTTTTTGGGTTAGATCGTGTAGATATCTAAATGTTCTTGGTTCTTTCGGTAAAGTCACGTAGAAGGGAAGTAATAAATAATAAAAATAAACATAATAAATNAAAAATTATTATGTTTTATTTTTATTATTTATTACTTCCCTTCTACGTGACTTTACCGAAAGAACCAAGAAGATGAATCCCTGCAGTCACGAAAGCTTTAAATCGAAAAATATCTAAATGTGTCGTTAAAACCGCCACCACCGACCCAGCCAACTAGTAGGTTGTTCTGTTTACGTGACAACCCTTACTAGTTGGCTGGTCGGGTGGTGGCGGGTTTTAACGACACATTTAGATATTTACGCGATCTAACCCAAAAAAACCCTCTTATGAATGATATTGGTTGCGAAATCCTACGTGTTAAACTAACAAATGTAATGTTAATACCTTCAAAAAGTCAAAGAGTCTCCACTTATTCGCCATCGTTGTCAACGCGTGCCTGGAATCTTCTCCAGGTGGTCTCCATAGCCATTGAGGCAGTACATTTCTCGTGGTAATTGTCGCAAATTCTTAGAAGTGTCTTTGAGTTGTGTGCCTTTTGGCGTCATCTGGTCCAACCCATGTGAGATTAGGCTCTAAGGAAAGCTGTCTCGGATGTGGACCAATCAAGTTCAAGGACAGTGCACATTATCAGAGTTATGTCTTTTGTTTGTATTATGACTGCAGGTATTGCGGTCTATGCAAACATGACTCCTTGTAAAAAGGTGTCAGTTTTGTTGCCAGATAGAAGGGTAAAAAAACAATTATCATATTTTTACTGGCAAATGAGGTTCCCATGGTGTTCACATCTTTTTGAAGCACTCTGTATTCTGAAGGAGACGATTCGTGCCAGATGCAGCCACATTTGCGAATGTGATTTGTAACCGGAAACCTTTACCCGCGTATCGATAGTTCAATGTCATTGAGGATTACTGTGTGTTGTTGTCTTGGTGTGGTCTGGGAATGTTGTTGTTGTTGTTTTGTTCCTTAGCCCATGCTTGTATTTTGTGTTGACAAATCGGGTGCCATTTGTACTTCTATACTTGATTTATTCTCAGTGAAGTGCTAACCTGTTCTCTATTTGGCACTTATAAAGTTTGTTTTACATGCTTTGTTGGCGTACCTGGCTTACCCCCACCTCCTTACTGTGAAAAAGAGCTTCATAGCTCATCGGATGCCTCCTCCGGGATAAAAAAAAAAGATTCTGATTCCGTACTTCCTGCCCAAGTCCAATTACGTTTCTTAACTAAATGAAAATTATTTACAGTTAGCAGACAAGACGAATCCTTTGCCGTATCACATGGAAACAAAGTATATTATTTCTTTGTTATTAGTGATTTATTATATTTTATTGCTACCTACGTGACTTTACCGAAAGAACCAAAGAGTATATATTATTACGCACGACAATAAGCTGTCACGACCAACAGCCACCGTGTTTCCTCCTGCCCACGGAACCCCGTCCCCTGTCTCCAGCAAACCCCTCCCGTGCACTGGCCCCAACAGAAACGAAGTAAAATCAGTAGTTGGGTGGCTAAAGCACAGCAAGTTGACGCAGTTGGAGGCACAGGTGGTGCATCAGCCAGTCATCTCAGTCAGGCGACCAATAGCACCTGGGTCTGTCCTGTGACCTCGTGCCAGCAGGCGTTCGAACTTCACGTGGCCTTAACGTGCACATAGCCTGGCACAAGCGCCGTAGTGACGTCACCGCCACTTAGTGGCAAATGTATGTTTTTTTTAATAGGAATAACTGGAAAGATTGTTGAAATTGATATTGTTTTCAGAAAGGACTCTCTGGGCCCCGGCGAGAACCATAGAGAGCGAGAGAGAGAGATCCACTTTGTGCGTGTTTATGTTTATTTATTTATTCTATTTTTCCATTATCCCCCAAGGGCTACGAAATGAGAAGGCGACATGCGCAACAAAATAAAATTGGGCTCTTCCAGGTCCGTCCGCGCAGCTGCGACTGAAGCCACAATTCATCATGCGTGTTTTGTGTGTGTGTGTGTGTTTAATATCAGCATGCTAATGCGCGCGCGTATCCCAAAGGTGGCAACGCAAACAAAAGGCGGGCGGCTCTCGAACGCTGCCATTGATCAATGCGTCTCGTCGCGAACTTAATTAGCACTGTCCTCGCGCTCCCAGCTCCCAATTCCAAAGCTCGCTCCCTCGCTCGCTCCGTTCGCGCGTGATGCTCAGCTACTCCCCCGCCCCACGCTCCACTCCCGGGACAGGGACGAGGTAGCCCACTCCTCGTTGCGGCGTCCCACACTGCACCACGCCGTAGCAGTCACGGGGGTTGTTTGGTCATACTTCACCGCGCCAGGCAGTGTGGGTTAGTGTAATGGGGACGGGATGTNGGGGCAGGAGCAAGATAGGTTCAGTTATCACTCACCTCGAATATTGACCCATTGGTTGGCAATTGAACTCGGGTTTTCGGGTTCGTAGAGCAGCTACGCATCCCATCACCCCGGAATTTAAATGCCACACGGCAATGCAGAAACGTACCGTTCATAATCGCAATCCGTTGCGCGTTAATTTCCACGCGCCCTCAGTCTGTCGTGGTGACGTTTCGCACCGCGGATCTCTGTGTCCACGAGGGCGAGAGTCGCGGCCACCGCCCTATGTGGACAACGACCACCTTGTTCACCATGCCGAGCGGGGCAAGGTTGGCCGTCCAGAACGAGCACCTCACTCGCAATCCTCGAGCATCATCGCACGTCCGTTAAAGCGACGCAACTCGATGCTGCAGTCAAGTTCACACTGGGGTCATGACCTCTAGCAGAGTTGTCCTTTCCCCTCCTCTGCCCATTAGAGACGGACGGCGAAGACCGCATCGGTTCATCGATCACTATCGATTATCCGAGCTCGCGATAAAACAAGTGTTACTGTCGATGTGTTTCANTTTGTGTCTGTTGTATTTAATGGGGNGGGGGGGGAGCGCACTGCGTTACGATTCCGGCGACCCGAGTTCGATTCCTGCTCGTGGCCAACACCAATGACAATTACTTGAACCGCTCCTGGCCTTGACTACGTCGAGTACCAGGTGCGGTGTGTGGTAAACATCGCCCCTGGGGAGACTAAGGCGGCCGGCCGTGATGCTGACCACCCATCCCCTCGTCTGCAGTGGCGTCTCGCAAACAGCACTTGCCCGACAGCCTATTAAGGCTATCGTGGAAGCTTTATCTTTGTTTGTATGTAATGGGTTCATGTGGCCCATCGAGCCACTAGAGGCCGCTACATTCATCGCAATGTCCAGGGAAACAAAGATTCCTGACCTTGAATCGTGACATTGAATTGAGACAATTCATTGTTTTTTTTCCCGGGTGGGGCGCCAGGTGGGGAGGCTGGGGGGAAGGTGTATCATTAAAATGAATATGTGGTGGGGTAAAGTGTGGGTACGCCCACCTCTTCCAACAACATCTAGTCAATGTGGAAGAGTAGACCAAATACCCTCGAGAATTTACGCTCGTGGAGGGTCTTCCACCAGCAGTGTCGCGAAAGAGAAACGCCGGGGCTGCTCCTTTATCCCGTTTTGGACACGCACAGCAAGGAAAAATTAACAGCGGCGGGTTTTATTTCACCACGCATTTTGTTTTAAAGATCATTACGGTTGATGGCACAATGTAAATGAACGTTATTGTTTAATTCCTGCTATAAAGAAAATGCACTTGCATAATTCATCATCGCAATTGAAATGCCACGCATTTCTCTCTCTCTCCGCTGTTGTTGTTGTTATTAAGGTTCACGTTGGCGGGCGCCGAGACCTGGAGTCAGGTGGAGCCAACTTGAGTTTCTTTGAGCCGCTAATTAAAGATCTTTCAGTCCAAAGGAAATGTTGCTTAAATTTCCCCTAATGCTTCCGTCTAAAGTAAATTGCCCGGGTTAAATGGGGACACCGCAGGCGGTAATTTCAAGCTGACACATCGGCCGGGAGGAATATTTGAAATGCAGCGTTTTAAGCGCTATTAGGCATCGGAATTAGAGTTTTAAGATCCTCTGCGTACAGGCGGCATTAAACCGACAGGGGTTAAAGAGGGTCAGCGGGTTTTTTTTTATTCCCTCCGGTAATATCTCCGCACTGACACTCTAAATAGAAAAGAATTTTTGCGGAATATGCAAATCCCGCGGACATGAAGGGCCACCGTGGAGACAGCCAAGATGCAGCTGCCCCCCCCCCGAAACCAAGGCACGCGTCACCCCCCAGTCATGCCCCCCCGAAACCGAGGCACGCGTCANCCCCCACCCATGNCCCCCCCAAAACCGAGGCACGCGTCACCCCCAGTCATGCCCCCCCCCCCGACTTATTTTCCCACTCACAGCCAACACCAGTGACGATTATCTGAACCGGTTCTGGACCTCGATTAGGTCGACTCAGCCTCAAATGAGTAACCCGGTGTGGCGGTTAAACATCACCATTTGGGAGACAAAGGCGGTCGTACGTGGTGTCTGGTCACCAACCCCATTCGTGTTCCGTTCCGGCCTTCATAGGTGCTCGCTAACAGCACTTGCCCCAGCAGTCGTTGTGTGAGTGTACCTCGCTGACACTCGTGCCTTGTGACGCGTCCCTACAATTTCGTGAAAGCTGTTTAAGTTTACTCTGCCCGTAAATCTTCTTCCTCGGCTGCCCCTGTAGCATCCCACGCCTAACAGTTATGCCATTTATTGTGAAAATTCCGTCAGTTCCTATGATCACTGTTTCATTGGTTTCATGGCTTTATTTTGGTGATTTCGAAAAGTGTATTGGTTTAGCCATGTTTGTTTGTTTAGTACAGAGTTAGACTGATGGCCTTAATCTAAGTTGTCTTGTGGTTGTTGTTGGTTGTTTAACTTGCATCCCACTGGGATTTTTGCACACAGCGTTGGTGTACGGTGNTTTTTTCTGCAATATTTTGCTGTCTATCTTTTCTGTTTGCACTCAGTCACATATTCACTTTAAGATGTTTTTTGTTCATGTTTTGTTTTTGTTTGTTGCGGTTGCACCCGAAGAGCCGAATGGCTCACAGGGCTATACTAATAAATAACTTGAATGAATGAACCTGGCCTGTACCGGTGTCCTGCGCTGATCATCAATGTGGTTACCTCCGCTAATCGTTCGTTCATCATTTCATTTCAGAATGCTCAGCCCTGTCTCAGCACTCACGACTGGATGAAGCCCCCCCCCCCCCTTCCCACGTGCCGCGTTGGCATGGGGGTTGTTTGACCATATTTCACCATGCTGGTAAAATGGGCCAGGGCAATAATGGGGGGGCTGATTTAACGGTGGCCTATAATTTAAATCCGTTTTCAGGGTTCTTAGCACAGAGTGCCAATCCACTGCCTCGTTTATCATAGCCACACTACTGCACTGAATAGAATGTATGTTTTACACGAGCACACGATGTAATGAAAACAAACGAATGTCTAAAGTGTATCCGCTTCCTAACAAAGCACCTTGCCCGTGTCTGCTGGTGGCTCCGTGCGCCTGCTGGAATCTGCACGTCGCCATGTGCGGGGAGCCAGTGTCTCTCTCTCGAGACCCACGACTCACCCACGGCTGGCTTGGCACGGAGTGGTGCACGTGCTCTGCTTGTGCAGCAGGGGGCACTGCAACACAGCAGGAGGCCTTCAGAGCGCCTCTTGTTCCCATCAGCGTCCTTCGTACTCAAACGGTGACCTAGAATATGCAGTTGAAATCAAGTAACGTGCAGTAGAGGCGATATTACGAATATTATTTAAGGGATGGAGTGATCGCGCAGTGGTTAGCGCATTGTGCAATGACTTACCTGAGTTGGTTCTGAGTCGCCTGTGCACTCACCCGCACTGACCGGTTTGGTGAAGTATGGTCAAAAAAATACCCCCACGACCAAAACGCCGTGGGGAGGCCTCCACCTGGCAGTTGGGTTACAAAGCACTGTGAATTCTACCAACACTCACCGCCAAGGCGGCTCGGCATGTGATACAAATGAGAATGCGTCGCTGTGTGTGTCTCGATCAGGCGTCTGTCACCTGCGGCTGCGGAGCCGCATGTGGCTCTTTAAGGGCCTCTTCGTGGCGATATTTTTCAGGACCTCACGTGCAGTGCGGCTCTTGACTTAAATATATATTTTTACGGAATTCAAAAAAAATGGCTCTTCTTGTTATGTTGGTTGTCGACCCCTGTTCGAGATGAATGCCAAACGCATCCATGTAAACACAGAGCCATGATACTCGATCCATAAGAATAATCATCATCATCACCGCCATCAACATTGCCGTGGTTCGGGGTGCGAACACGCGACCAGTTCCTAACCAAGTGGTGGCAGCCGAGATTCAACAGAGTCAAGGTGACGTCTCAGCGTCGTCCGTGTCCGCTGCATCCACGTGCTCCTCCTCTTCACGTCTCTCGGTGCAAAGCCTCGCATGCGAATATTTGAGCACCTCGTCATCTTTCGTTCCATTTTTGTTCGAACGCCGATGCCCGTTGGTCACGCAATTGTCATGCACCACTCCTGGGCAACATCGCTTCATAGCTAATCGGATTCCTCCAGTATAAATAAAGATTGCGATTCTGATGTAGGCACGGATTGGCATGGCTCTTCTTTAGGCGCTTTGCTAAAATATTTATTCTTTCTAATAAGTATGGTTCAGTTTGCCAAAAAAAAGACACCCCCTCCCCCACTCTAACCCGCTCTCTCATCTGTTACGGAATTACAGATTTAGGTCACAGAACTAGGTTACGCGATTATTCAAAGTCAGTTTTTTTTTCAAACGTTCACGTTTGTGATCTATATACGGCTTCGTCTACAGTTTGAATATGTGCTTTTTTTTGTTAAATATAGGCAAGGTCTTTAAATATATTTTAAGAAAATGTTACACTCTAATTAAGTTAATGAGACCCAGGTTGTCTTTTTTCTCAACAGGCATATATTTAATCTTCATAATCAACGTTTTTGGGTTTAGATCGCGTTATTTATAAATGTGTCGTAACCCTCCACCACCCGACACGGCCAATCAGTAAAAAAGTGTCACGTTGACAAACGACAAATAGTTCACTGCTTTAGCCCACCGGTGTGTTGAAGCCACAACATTTACAATTTGAGAAATGTTGTGGCTTCAACACACCGGTGGGCTAAAGCAGTGAACTATTTGTCTTTTGTCAATGTGACACTTTTTTACTGATTGGCCGTGTGGGTGGTGGAGGGTTACGACACATTTATAAATAACGCGATCTAAACCCAAAAACGTTGATTATGAATAACATTGGTCGCGAAAGCCTGCTACGTGTTAAACTATATATTTATTCTCCTGGTTAAATCAAGGATGCCCATACTACATCATCATCAGCAGCAGCCATGGTCAATCCACTTCTGGATGAATGTGTCCCAAATCCGTGTCATCTCTCAGACTTCTGCGATGTAATATACCACGCCAGCGCCCGCGCGCGAGTCTAATTCATCGCTCCATCTCCTCGCCATCTTCACCCCAGATTAAACACTCTTGCATTGCCGCTCCGCCTTTAGAAACATGCGCTTAGACGATTTAGATGATTTTGCTGCTATAAATGTCCAAATGATGGACCACTTTATAGAGCTGTCATTTGTGGCCAGGTCGCTTTTGAAAAATAAGTTAATACCTCCAGTAGGCTTGTCTGGTAGGATGGGATGGTTTAGTTTTGTTTGTACGTGTTTGGGTGTTTGTTTAGCTTTATTGTACTCTGCACTACAATTGTGTTTTCGTATCGTTTGTTGTTGTGATGTTCTTACCACTGGACATCTGTTAAACGAGATTAATAGCTCATCGGAATCCGCCAGTTTAAATACATATTTTGAGTCCGAAAAGTCAACGGGTTTCATTCGAGAAGGTATCCAGTACCAGAAGCAAAACATTCAATTGATGTCCATGTAACGTTAAACTAAAAATAAACGCTAGCAGGCAGCACAGAAATAAAATAAGAATTGCACAGCATATTTTCCAAGTTAAAATTCTGTTAGATTTTTTTTTTTTAGATTTGCCATGTTTTGTGTGATCAATAACCGGCATAATTTCCTGCTATGAAGCGTGGAGAGAGACAGACACATGCTCGGAGGGCAGCGAAGAGGGGCACGTGGACTCGAGCACAGACGAGACATCACTTTGAGTGGTCAGTCGAGCAAGTGGAACTTTGGGAAGGACACGTCGCTCGGAGGGACTGTGGCCGGTGGTTCAGACTAATGAATCATTGAAGACTTGGTCCAACAGGGACTGAATCCTGATGTACCAACTTTGGTGAGGCACTGCCTTACCAACACTTACTTCATCTGGAATGGTACATTCTACAAACAAAATGAAGGTACCCCTATGGGTTCTCCATTATCACCAGTGGTAATTAATGTTTCGTCATCTGGCCACATGACTAGCCAGCAGTGAACCAGTTTTTCAACAACATCAATTCCATACACCCATCCATCAAATTCACCATGGAAGTGGAAAATGATGGCATGCTACCATTCCTAGATGTTTTGATCGAGAAGATGCCTGATGCTCGTTGGGACATTCTGTCTACAGGAAAGCCACCCACACGGATTTCTATTTAAAGCCTGACTCCCACCACCATCCGGCCCAGAATAACTCCCTCATCAAAACACTACACCATAGGGCCCGCTGCATCTCCGACCAGCGCCACCTAGCCAGTGAACTGGAGCACGTACACCAAGCCCTCAAGATGAATGGATACTCAGACCGCACAATCCGCAAAGCTGTAGCCCCAACCATGGGGAGACAACCATCTGAGGACCCAATCAAAACCATCACCTTGCCATACATAGCAGGTGTTGCCAAAAATATTTCCAAAATCTTAACAAACACAAGATCCAGGTTCGATTCAATATAATAATAGGGTGTTTCACCTTTTTATCTGGCAACAAAACTGAAACCTTTTTACAGGGATTCATGTCTGCATTAGCCACAATAATTGCAGTCAAAATGCAAACAAAAAAACACACTCTGCTAATATATACATTGTCCTTGAAACTGATTGGTCCACACCAGAGACAGCTCAAAGAACTCAGAATCAGGTGCTCACCACTCCCGGGCTGTGATCGAAGACAGTGAATATATTACGTGAGCGTCACGCACACGCGTCGCGGAATCAACGTAATCAGGGTGGGGTTTTGTTCATGGGTGGAAAAACCCCGATTTTTCTAGCGGCAGGCATCGGGTTTTTTCTTTAATACAATTAAACCCAATTTCNGGGAATTAACCTGGTTTAATGAATACGAAACTCTGATAGGCTTAGGCGCTTCCTCGTCGGTGCTGCTATCGTACTCGGGGGGCCGTCGGGCACGGGGTAGTCGTAGAATGCGGCGGGCAGGTTGGTCGTGATGAACACGAGCTTCTCCACAATCGTGGGCGCCAGTGAGTTCCTTAGCTTGGAATGGATGAAGCCCATCGTTGAGAAGTGCGGTTCTGCATTTAGAATCAATTAAACCAGATTTCCCCCAATCTCAGATGATCGGTTTAATATAAAAAGACAATTAAACCCGATTGTAAAAACACGACTGTGCCACCCTTGATTTTTTTGTTGTTGTTACCGTAGTAGTAAATCTGTTAAGCTCACCTCCCCTCCCACCCTCCACCACCCTCTCGTTTCATTGTTTGCGAGGCCATCCCTGTGTTGCGTGACGTCTCGGCGCAGTGCAAACAGCTTCGGTTCAGTCAAAGGCAGCTGTCGAGCGCTCACCACCGCGGGCCGTGTAGACTCTCATATCGCCTTACGACAAATATGCTACTAGTTTTCCATTTGCAGAGGCGCAACGGAGGCGACTGCATTCTTACATAAGCAGCAACTTGTTGCACACACAGATATGTGTGTTGTGTGTGTGTGTTTTTTTTAGGGGAGCGGCGGTGCAACGGTTAGGCTGCCTGCTCCGCGAACCCGGCGAGCCGAGTTCGATTCCCGCTCACGGCCAACGCCAGTGAAGATTATCTGAACCGGTCCTGGGCCACCCTAGGTCGCTCGGCCTCAAACGAGTACCTGGTGCGGTGTAAACATCGCCACTAGGGAGACAAAGGCGGCCGGGCGTGGTGTTGGCCACCCACCCCTCGTGTTGCCATGTCGGCCTTCATAGGTGCTCGCTAACAGCACTTGCCCAACAGTCTGTCAAGGCTATACAGGAAGTTCTTTGTTTATTTTTTTCCAAGCACATTTGCTCTTTGATTCCTGTGTGATGTCATTTCTTGAGCATCGCCACTGCTCTGCCCTCCACTCCCCATGCACCGCTCAGTCGATGTACTGGACACCTGTGGGAAAACATAGCTTCGTAGCTCATCGGATTTCTCCAGTATAACTAAATATTCTGATTACGATTCCATTTCTTCCCGTGTTTTTTTTTGCCATCACAATGTTGTTCCTGCCTCGATGCGCCATGCACGATAGTGGAGTACTCCACCGCAGCGATTCCCGTGGATGCTCTCCCGGAATCACAACCCAGCGCTTGGATTGCAACGCGACTGCGAATGGCACCGTGCGATCGTCAGCAATTTCTATGCGACGGGACCATCGCATGGCAGCCAAGTAGCAGTCGCGTCGTGACGAACACAAATCCAAAAGCCACGACAGAGCCCAACAGCGAAAATCTGTCAGGCAGTGGCAGTTACGTAAAGCGCCGTGCCAGGGTTGGTTTCTCCTCCTTGTTTCCCCATCGTAGCTCCAACAAGAATGGTCACTGCAGAGTCCCATTCATTTCAGTGGTGAATCTTGCCTCTACGAATGGAATTCAACTGGATGATTCTCACATGGTAGAATCCCTGTCAGAAACCCATTCAAGTCAACGGAACATGGGAATCGCCCATAGGAGGATCGCCCATAGCATGGANTTTGTGGGATTCAAGTATGAATCGTATGAAGAATCGCCTGGCACTGCGGTTGGGCTTCGTGACGCTGGTTTCACCCAGCAGTGAATTTTGTGCTTTGGCCACCAGTGGCACCAGATCGGAATGGGCCCTTCCCTGTTCAGTGCCCTCTAGAATTGGCACCGTGTCACCACACCGAGCCGTGTGCCAAATCGCAGCCAAAGCGCCGTGCGTCACATATTGTATAAACAACGTTCCAGTGTCGGAGGACACGTGTGTACACAATTATAGGCGCAGCCCTGCAATTACTCGCTCAAGCCGCTGCTGGCGGAACAGCCTCCACTTAACGTCTCGGAGAGGNGGGAGTTCCCACACTTTACCCCACCACAGGTGGCGCGTTCATCGATTAACTGCGGTGAATACATTCATACTGCCGGTGAACAGAGGCGGTGGAGGGGTTTAAGAAGCTTGATGGAATCGACCTCCGATTTCACTTTCATTGTGCTGACCATTATGCCACGGCAGGTAAGTTTACTCTTTCACGACACCTGTCTGAAACCTGAACCCCCCAAGGGTACAAATCAGTCGGGAGGAGCAAACACCTGGCCACGGTGGCTCAGTGGTAGAGCGCGTGACCCGCAATTCGGAAAGGTTTCCGCAGTTCAAATCATGGTTGGGGATTCACTCAGCCTATCATCCCTCCGGGGTCGATAAACTTACTACCACTTTGTTGGGTAAATCAACAGTGGTCGTCCTGTGGATAGGCTCACCCCGCCGTAGCAACGTGGAATTTCCAACACTGTCTCGAGGCTGTAAACGAGAGACGATCACCGCCACGAACGGCGCGCACTTGAGAAGGAAATCCATTTTCAAGCTTTCTGGAGAAATCCAATCAATATTCAAACTCACGTGAACATGATTTTCGCTTACACCATGTGGTCGCGAGTCAGGCGAGGGTTACTCTAACACACGTCGGGGTCTACATTTGGACAAGGTGCAAAACAATATATATATCTGTCCTTTCCAAACATTGCCGATTAGTCAACAGCTAAAGATAGCGGGCGCGAATTCACGTGTGCCTTGCCGTGCCGTGCCTTGCCGTGCTCTGCTGTGCCGATCCACAAGACGCGCCCTGGAAGCGAGCTCTGGCCGTGTCACATCCATCCGCTTGGTCGCACCCAGCACCAACAAGGGTAGACAACAGCCGGAGCGCGGAGCTACGGCTCTGACAGCTGTCGGTACAGCTCCAACAACTGTAGCTTGGAGCTACGGCTCCAGCAGCTGTAGCTCAGCAGCTGTAGCTCAGCAGCTGTAGCTCCAGCAGCTGTAGCTCCAGCAGCTGTAGCTGTAGCTCCAGCAGCTGTAGCTACAGCTGTAGCTTCAGCAGCTGTAGCTCCATCAGCTGTAGCTTAGCAGCTGTAGCTCCAGCAGCTGTAGCTCCAGCAGCTGTAGCTCAGCAGCTGTAGCTTCAGCAGCTGTAGCTCAGCAGCTGTAGCTCCAGCAGCTGTAGCTCCAGCTGCTGTAGCTCAGCAGCTGTAGCTCAGCAGCTGTAGCTCCAGCAGCTGTAGCTTAGCAGCTGTAGCTTCAGCAGCTGTAGCTCAGCAGCTGTAGCTTCAGCAGCTGTAGCTAGCAGCTGTAGCTCCAGCAGCTGTAGCTAGCAGTGTAGCTAGCAGCTGTAGCGGCAGCTGTAGCTCCAGCAGCTGTTCACATGTAGCTCCAGCAGCTTGGGCAGCTGTGCTCAGCACCAACTGATCCAGCAGCGCCGCACTGTGCTAGCATAGCCACAACAGCTGTAGCTCGTAGCTACAGCTCCAGTAGCTGCTAGCTAAGCTNTGGCACAGCTCCAGCAGCTGTAGTGTAGCTNGCACGGCTCCGCAGCTGAGCTAGCAGCTGTAGCTTGCAGCTGTAGCTCCAGCAGTGTAGCTCCAGCAGCTGTCTCAGCAGCTGTAGCTCCAGCAGCTGTAGCTCAGCAGCTGTAGCTCCAGCAGCTGTAGCTCCAGCAGCTGTAGCTCCAGCAGCTGTAGCTCCATCAGCTGTAGCTCAGCAGCTGTAGCTCAGCAGCTGTAGCTCAGCTGCTGTAGCTCAGCTGCTGTAGCTACAGCAGCTGTAGCTCAGCAGCTGTAGCTCCAGCAGCTGTAGCTCAGCAGCTGTAGCTCCAGCAGCTGTAGCTCCAGCAGCTGTAGCTTAGCAGCTGTAGCTCAGCAGCTGTAGCTCAGCAGCTGTAGCTCCAGCAGCTGTAGATGTAGCTCCAGCAGCTGTAGCTGCAGCTGTAGCTCAGCTGCTGTACTACAGCTGCTGTAGCTCCAGCAGCTGTAGCTCAGCAGCTGTAGCTCATCAGCTGTAGCTCAGCAGCTGTAGCTCAGCAGCTGTAGCTCCAGCAGCTGTAGCTCCAGCAGCTGTAGCTTCGGCTCCAACCGCTCACACCAATTTCTGGCTCAGTTCGCGGCTGTATCAATGTTAACATTTTCCGTGCGAGCACGCAACCTTGTTTTTTTGACGAGTAGGTGCAAAGGAGTTACGCAACTGTTGAGGGTACGGTTACCGTGTTTCAAATGGACTTTTAATCCTTACTGGGAGGGCAAAATTGAGAGTCGCTTAACGCAAGGCTCGAGATTGAAGTCGGTAAAGTGGACGTGAGCGTCGCCAAAAGAGGGAGGTCGGACTTGATAATTACGGGCACACGTAGAACTGTTAAGAGATAATAAATCGAGCTCGGATGTTCGGTGAATTTTAAACGGATTCTTAAGCAGCAGCTGCACAACTGCAGAGAGAGAGAGAGCAGAGTGATGGCCAACGCATACCACCAGCACCTCGTCTTGCTCTGTCGTACGGCTGATGTAGATGCAGAGCAACACATCCTGCACGTGGTGAGGCCCAGATAAGCGCGTCAGGAGCAGCGGAGTGCCATCGCTGTGATGCCAAACTCCTTCTTCGTATTTGTGGTCGGGCATTGCGTCGTTATACGTCGTACGGCTGTTCTGGGTGACCGCATTCGCACACTAATACTGGAGAGTTTTTTAAATGATAATTTTCTTCAATTTGATTTAGAGCTTTCGTGACTGCAGGGATTCATATTCTTGGTTCTTTCGGTTTATATTTTGTTATTTTATTGTTTCCCTTCTACGTGACACTACCGTAAGAACCAAGAATTATAATTTTCTATTTGTGCATCAGTTATCCGCATCTACCATGGTTTGTGAGGATGGGATTTTTGGATGGACCATTCATTCGTTTAACGCAACCTTCTGTGTTCGGTCAGCGCTGATTGTAAGGGACAAGCATGATGAAAGTGGGCCAGATAAAAAAAAACGCGATCTGAAGCCAGAGGCACAAAGAAAAACACTCTGGCACGCACACACCTGTGTGAAACCGTCAGGAAAACGATGAAAACAAAAAAATCAGAGAACACATCATCGACTCGAGAAGGTGTCGTAACAATGGGCGCGTGAGAGCTGCATGAAGGAAGTTGGTGATTTGCTCTCATTGTGCCATTCATTACAACTTTTTATTCAGATTTGGCTTTCATTTAGTTTCCATCCAGGAAAGCCTCGCCTCTAATTCGAAGCATGCGTCTCTCCATTCGCTTCGGTTTGTGTTCCACGCGTTTCGTGAATGACCAAGCTCGTGAACGTGACGAGGTACAGAGGTCCAGGATTCAATTCCTCATACTGCCATTCCGTGGTGCCGTCTACAGCGGGCTTAGTTTGTTGTCCTACCCCGCACATCAGATTAGCACGTAGTTGGCTGCGTACGGAGCGAAAGAAGTTCAACATCTATATGCAACAGTGGCGAAACGACATCTCAACTGGTCCTGGCCCTCCACCAACCCGCATTGCCCAGCAGAGTGGAGCGTAACTGCCGATCTGTCAAGGTGTGGAGAGGCACCTTCATCCAGCGGTGCATTTGCTGGCCTGTAAAATGTCGTAACGTCCATCACAGCACACTCAAAGCTTCTAGCACGGGACACGAGCAACAGGAGTTTGATTGGCCATGGTTAGGGGCACAGCGCCAGGTGTTCATAAAGTGAGCCGTGATGTCCGTGACTTCTCTGATGCCACCGAAGGAGAAAATGAACTCACAGACAAGATTTTTTTCATTTTTTTCGTTTCTGTTTTCAATAACAGTACTTACAAAACACATTAAGTTTTAGAAATAAATGGGGGGGGGGGGGGGGGTCACAATACATCTGACCATCCCGTAGACTGCACCAACTAGTCGACTGCACTGTGAACTACGCCTGCCGCTAGGACCGCACTGTGTGGACCAAGGTGAACAATGTGCAATGACAAATCCCGCGGTGCCGTGGGCTGGTGGAACGAGCCTGGTAGGCTCCACAAATGATTGCGATTTCCATTGGCTACGGTGAAGTAGTGAGGCCCTCCTGGGATAAACGTATGGACGTTGAACGTCTTTCGCACCGGACGAAACCAACCCGTCATTGTCAAGGTGCGGGTAAGGACAACAAACTAAACACAAAAAGTAGTTCTGAAGAAATTCGTTTTCAATGTCGATTTAAATGTGGATAGCTCCAGTGGCTTTTTAATATCGGAAGGAAAAATGCCTCTTCTTGTTATTTGGTTGCCGACTCCTGACCATGGAGCCCAGTTTACCATGGGAGTCCAGTTTACCATGGGAGCCCAGTTTACCATGGGAGTCCAGTTTACTGTGAGAGTCCACCATGGAGTCCAGTTTACCATGGGAGTCCAGTTTACCATGGAGTCCATTTACCGTAGGAGTCCACCATGTGAGTCCAGTTCCATGGAGTCCAGTTTCACCATGGGATCAGTTTNCCATGGGAGCCAGTCCATGGAAGTCCAGTTTACCATGGAGTCCATTTCCATGGATCAGTTTCCATGGATCCAGTTTACCATGGGATCCAGTTTACCATGGAGTCCAGTTCACCATGGGAGTCCATTTACCATGGGAGTCCAGTTTACCATGGGAGTCCAGTTCCATGGAGTCCAGTTTACCATGGAAGTCCAGTTTACCGTGGGAGTCGAGTCGGCANCGTGCGGCTTCAGAGCCAAAGGGCTCTTTAAGGACTTCTTCGTGACCTTTTTAGTAAACCACCGTCTCGTGTTCACCGCGTGCAGCGGTGAAAATTGCGGTTTCCGAAAAAAAATGGCTCTTTAAGGACCCGTGATGGCCTGTGTTTAAAATGAGTCCTGTTGGGTTTTCGCAGCAGGCAGCGACGATTGCTATGCGTTTCATTATTAAGAAATGTACGATAGAATGTCCACAAAATGTGGGCCGTGATGACGGCGCACAGGGGCCTATGCCCAGTGCCAACGAATTCGACACCCTGCTTGGAGACTACGCGCCAAGCTGGCTGCCTTGGTTTAAAACAAAATGTTTAAGTTCCCTTTTCATCCAGGCGTGCTCTGTCGCCGCATAGCTCACAGAACATTGCAACCCTTTGTGCTCCAGAGTGGCCCACAGAAGCAGATGCACGAGCTACCTCCGCTATCCCATCAGTGACCTTTGCTCCACACAGCAGGCAGAACTGTGCCACCCATCCCGACACTTGGCAATAATGTTGACCGCACGACGGTCAAACCGATTGTAGAATCTCGGGGCTGGAATTTGGGCAAATGAAGCGCGCAACCAAATTGAACGCGATGGGTTTGTTGGGCAGTCACCAGGAATTCCAGCCATTGGAGTGGAGGTCACACGCTGGGAGCTGGGAAAATAGATTGATTGCTTTAAATGTCTGTCTTCTCCATTTTCATCCAATTTGGAGCGATCGCTGTCATGAGAATTAAACAAATCAATTCGAGCTTCGCACTGCAGAGTATCGCCTGTATTAGAGAGCGGTCTGTGGAAGGAGATGCCACAGAACGACTATCAGTGTCCGTCAAGCGCCCTCTGATCCACTCATCTGCCCTGCCATCCAGGGTCATTTTCTCGTCGAATTGACCTTTGTAAAATGTCCCGGGGTGGCTTTGATAATGTTTATTCGGGACAGTAGATTAATATATTAATCATACATGCCGTGGGTGGCTGAATCATTAACCACACATGTTTCTCCATCGCCGATATTTACTTTCTAATCCATCATTTAAATAATAAGAAAACATTCTTGTAAGTTTTGGGGCAACTCCCGCGAGATATGGAGTCCCCGTATCCCTTTGCCCCCTCAACCTCTCCCCCCCCACCTCCCTCCTTCATTAGGCCTCCCTTGGTAACCACTGAGCACGGCAAGGATGAAGTCCATGAAGGCGTCAATTGTCAGACAACAACAACAACAACTGTCATCAGCCATGATCTTATCCACTGCTAAATGAGGGCCTCCTCCAAGCCATTACCATCTCTGGCGGTGCATGCGATGCAACGGCCCGGTCACATTTGGCCCGCCTATAAATCCAAGTCGAATTGATGCGTTTAGAATCTCTCATAATGAATTCAACGTGATACATTCAGACGGTGCTGCGAGTAAATGCTGGAAAAGCATTTCCTTTTTTTTTTGCCAGTTCTAAGGAAAAGCAAAGGGGCCTCACATCCGCTCCCCGCGTCTCGACCCGCGGACCGCGACTGGGCTGCGAGGATGGATTTCATCGGGGCGTCTCTGACGTCTGTCTGTGAGGTTTGGCGAGAGAGCGGCAAGTCGGGTGGGGGGAGATCGTTTTGGACGGTGCTGCGGTCAAAAGGGCTCAGCTCTGCCAAGTTAAACATTGGTAGTTTTTCCCCCCCCAGAGCTTTTTGCATATTGTAAACAGGCAGTCCCAGCGCCTGCCCGCTGCAAATTCTGGCACTGTGTAAACACGCACAGGAAAACACTTCGAAAAGTTTGCAAATGTCACATTTTTTTTTGGGATGTGTGCGTACGGCGCGTTAATCTGCGCTCGCGATCTCGTCAACGTTTGCGAAGCTTTTAGAGCGATAATTTTGTTTTAATTAGTGTACTTAATCTATGAGGACAAAAAATATGGTGCTCCCGCTTGTGTGATTCCCGGATATGTGGTTTGTCTTAAGTTACCAGGATTGTTTTTTATTTAACCGCACAGCTGTTGCTCGTCGTTGCAATTTTATATAACGCGTCGTGAAGCTTAGTTGTGTGGGTTACGTTGGAGAGAATTATTTTTTCCATGTAAATTTCGGTAGACCGGCCAGACGTTATTATTATTACAAAACAAACACAGGGCTTCATTTCGGGCTGGCTCTGACAATATTTCCGTACCCGGCACACCACATCGAGTCTGCCTCTCGCCATGGCTGTGTATGTACAATATGTGGAACTTATTTCGCTGCGTATGTAGTCGTCAGTGGCTTCCTAATATCGGGAGGAAGAGGCTCTCCAGGCCGCCGCAGAGGAGTTGTCTGCCTTGTTGTTTCCGAGAAAATGTGTTGCCACGAACTGGAAGGCTTTCCATGCCGTCTTGTCCACGCAGTGCACTGTCAAATGCATCATCTCGAAGAAGTTCACGAATCTGAGGACCACTTAACCTTGGAATTCGTATTCTTTGGTTATTTCGGTTAAGCCACATAGATAGAAAACTAAAAAAAAAATAAAAGCAAAAACCCACGACGTTTCGATCGCAACACAAGCGGTCTTCATCAGACAGAGAGAAAAAAAAAAGTTTTAAGTCAAAATTTAACCTCGAGGTATTAAAAGCTGCTTGTGTTTTGTCCATGGTTTTGACAAAGTTCTTCATGAGGCCCAGCTTGATGTCTAAGGGTGGTCACAAAATCTTGATTCAACAAGTGGTGGATGCTGAACACTTTTTCCCAGGCTCCAATGGCTGTCGGAGTGGCCAATTATCTTGATGTAGTGGGAGTTTCTCGCACGACTATCCCATTCGCAGAGAAAACAGCAGTACTTTGTGTATCCAGTCTGCAGACCAAGCAAGAGAGCAACAACCTTCAAATCACCACAAAGCTGCCACTGATGTTGGTCATTTATGCACCCAAAAGTTGTTTCATGTCATAGGTTTCCTTCATATGGACTGCATGACCAACTGGAATTGATGGCNAAACATTCCATTATGCAGCAAAACAGCTTAAAGTCTCATCTTCGATGAATCAATGAATAGTCTCCACTCATCTGGATCATGAACGATGTTAAGGGCTGCCATTACACATCGATGTTGTTGCAGGGTACAAGATCACCTTCCATGAAGAAGAATGGCACAAGATCTTTTGACGGTCAGGGAACATGAAACCCAAACATTACCTGCCAGGAGATTCCATTGCTGCAGTTTGGAGCTAACAGCTCTGCCTTACTCTTGGGTAGTTCCAAATCCCTGACAAGTTTTTCAGTTCACCTTGTGTTATGAGGTGTGGTTCAGAGGAGGAGGATNGGAGAATATCTGGGTCACGTGACCTTGATGGTTCAGGACCAGAAGTTTCCCCGTCTTCTCGTCTGACTCAAGTGAGAATGATTCTGGTGCATCAGAAACTGGCAGTCCTTCTCAGTGGGCTACTGGGCGAATAGCTGATGGAATGTTTGGATAATGCACAGTCCACTTTTCTTATCTGACACACCTTTCCCAACGGAGGCGCCATGCAGAAGTAACAATTGCTGATGTGATCTGTTGACTCTTTCCAAATCATTGGCACTGCAAAAGGCATAGATTTCCTGTTCAACCTCTGGCGAAGATTTGTTGCACAAGTGTTGCAGCATATGTGTGGGCCCCATCTTGTCCTGATCTCCAATTTTGCAGCCAAAATAAAGGTGTGTCCCTTTGCAAAATCAAACACTGACAAATAAGAGAGCACACAATGTATGATTTCTGATCNGATTTCGGGAAATGTATTCAGCAGACTTGGGATGGAAGCCTCGTTATGATTGCATCATCCATGACTTCTAGGATAACACGANGCAATATATAATGTATGANGCAATACCAGGNTAAAATTGCATCATTCAGTTGTTTTGCTCAAAAAGCAAGTACTATCCAAACCTAGTCATAGATTTATTCAATTCATAAGATGTATGTTGTCATTTCTGGTTTAAATTGNGATCATTCCTTTATAACTCATTATCCTCTGCCATCCCGAGTCAAGGGTCGCATAGATACTGACCCGGGAGCATATCTTGNAAACTAGAGCCAATCAACAATTTTAAGCATCATTCTCATTCTCAGTATCCCACAATTCNTAAGTTGAATACATATTTTCGGAAGAATTTTGGCTGGAGACCAGTGTAATCGTTACTGGTATTTNCTGTGAGCGGGAATCAACCCGGTCCCAGGTTCGTGAGCGCAGCACGCTAACCGCGACATTACCGCTCCCACCAACCCCACCACTCACCCACCANACCACCCACCACCACCACCACTCACCCACGCAGTCACCTGAATTCATTCTTTCAGCTTCTCCCACTTGGTGGAATTCCCTCTTCCTCGTCATCGTCTCGTTTCACAACTCTAA
The DNA here is from genome assembly GCA_018977245.1 of Lethenteron camtschaticum. Lineage (NCBI taxonomy): Eukaryota > Metazoa > Chordata > Hyperoartia > Petromyzontiformes > Petromyzontidae > Lethenteron > Lethenteron camtschaticum. The sequence continues at coordinate 1,962,584 of MU249618.1, forward strand.
CAATAACCTTGCTCAATGCAATAAACACCATCGCCACTGATTGGATGAAAACATCTTAATATAGAGAGGACTGTAGAGCTTGGGGAATTGCTGGTTGCGCCGGCTCCACCACGAATTTGACACTGNAAAAAACTAAACCCACCCAACTTGTGTGTCCTCAGCGATTGTGAGATTACATTTCCTGAACGGCGCGAAATATAACTAACCATCATTATAGCTATCATCATCGTCACCTATAGCTACTTTGACGGTGCTATTTGTTGCTGGCCGCTTGACATTTTAGGTCTTTGGGTTTGCGCTCAGCAACTGTTTAAAGAAAAGCCAATTCACACGGAAAAAGCCGCCCGTCAACCCATAGTTGACCTTGACCTTGACCCGGTCATGGACCTCCCCTGTGTCTTGCACAGCATGCTTGGGTTGTATGGAATAGGATGTCACTCGTTACAAATAATACATGGAAAACCTATTCCTTGTTCACAAAATACCATACACTCGGCTTGTTGTTCCAACTAACATTTTTTTTTAGTTTAAACTATCGGAAATTTAATTTAAAAAATTTGGCTTCAAGCTTCAAAATGAATTAGATGTTTTTTTTTCCCTGTGGAAACAATTTCTGCGGTCACGTGAAACGACGGCAAATATCATCCACGTGTACGGCCCTTTCTCAATCCACTGCTGGATGAAGTCCTCCCCAGATACCAAGTCGGTAGTTTGGAGTTTGTTCAACCATACATCACCACGCCGGTCAAGCCATTCAGTTGTCCATACATGGCTGGGAATTTATCTCAGGTAGCGCAGTGCATTAACCGCAAAAGACAGACTTCCCACCACCACCACCACTCCCGCCGGTCAAACGTTCAGTTCTCTTGAGTTGTTGGTCTGGATAAGGCTGAGAGATTTGTACACACAACGCTGTGTGTTGTTAGTTACCCCCCCCACTGCCCCCATCACTANCCCCATCCCCATAGAGGCGGCCGTCTCAGCAACCGTGAATGCGGTGCAGTGGTGGCGCGAAACGCAATCAAACCGAGTCCCAAGTAGCTCAAGGGGCGCCAGCCTCCATGGCAGAGATTATCGGCTCGAATTCAAGAGGCGAATAAACACACAAGTTGATAAACGTGAAACGTCTCATTAATCCCTCTCTTTGTCGACCTCAATCTCCCCTCTTGTCGGCATCTCTCTTCATTTCACTACAACTCCGTCTCATCTGCACTATCGCTATCTCGCTCCATCTCTATCTTTGCCCAGATCTCTTTCGTCATCTCACTACGGAGTAGGTGGTAGGGAAAATTTATTTCTTTTAGCCACCCATCCCACCCTCTCAATGATCCATCACCATCGTTGGATGGCACCCCACGTATCCTACCGCTGGCTCTGCAAGAGGTGCCAGACCGTAAGGCTAACGTCTCCGGGTCTATTTTAGCCACATTTTGCGATGTGGGTGTCGTGGTGGTGGTGGTGGGGCTGTGTGGGATTGGTAATGGTGAGAGATTGGTGCATGGTGATGGTATCAGCGCCACTTGTGCAGATTCAGGGCCGTCGGCACAGAGGGCATCCGGCTTGGCCGTCCGCGGCTTGGCCTGCGGCTGTGGCCATGGAATACGAGCTGCTCTGAGCCAGAGCCAGGCTCGTCCCGTCCTTTCCCACCGAGCTCAACTGTGCGAGCTTATTATTTTTTATTCCCCCCCCCCCCCCTGTTGTTACGAAGGGGAGAGGCTGTAAAGTCAGCACTCGATGTTTTCGGGTCGTACCGTACTTTGTTCGACACGATGGCCGACGTTTCGCGCCACTGGCTGGGAGCTTATTCACGAAATGAATATTCACGAAATGAATATGCTCCCACCACGTGGAAGNAACTGGATATGCTTCCAAGTGCTTGAGTGATCAAGTCATCGGACGTGATATACGCAGAGCAGCAGCAAAAAAAAAAATCACAGCCTGCCAAATCGCAAATGGCACCGAACTCACTTTGAATGACGCTCTGCTCGATTCGATTTGTCTTCTTCTGTCGTACGGCTGCTGTGACGCAGAGAACGACTACAATTTCACATTCACGTGTCAGGCCAGAAGATAGCCGCGTCGAGGAGGAGCAGCGATCGCTGCGACGTCTCCTTCGTATTTGCGGATCGGGCATTGCGTCGTTGTATGGTGTACGGTCTCTGTTCTGGATGACCACAGCCGTCGCACACTACAACACTGGAGCGTTTTTAATTTTCCATTTGTGCAATCAGGTTATCCGCATCTGCCACGGTTTGTTGCAGTGGATGTGGCCGAGGATAAACTGTGAACCTCGTGGAAGATCAGACCCAGGGTCTTCTGCGTTAGGTCATCCACAGGCTTTATCGGTCATTCTGTCTCGGTGCAGGAAGGGATTGTTCCTGACATTCACTGGGAGCTCGTCTTTGTTTTGAAGCCGAGTCGTGGAAGGGAATTGACGCACGAGTCTGGTAAACAGTTTATTGTTTCCCAAGCTGCTATTTTTACAACAATGTTCACAACGTAAATGGATTGCTTACAACAATTGAAATTCCGACTCGTGACAATCCTTGAATCTCCGGGTAGGAGATAAGCTAGGCCAGTGGTTTCATAACCTTTACCGCAGCCTTACACCCTTTTGGTTCTCAGTAAAAAACAAAAATGTCAAAACATTGCCATTATGCAGCAAAACAGCTTAGAGACTCATCTTCTATGCATCAATGAATAGTCTCCACTCATCTGGATCATGAACCATGTTAAGGGCTGCCATTACACCATCGATGTTGTTGCAGGCTACAAGATACCTCCATGAAGAATGGGACAAGATCCTTTTGACGGTCACGGAACATGGAAACCCAAACATTACCTGCCAGGAGATTCCACTGCTGCAGTCTGATGAAGAAGTGGTTGTACTGACCGTGCTTAATTCGTGTTCGGATCATTTACCTTCTGAAAGGGCATCTCGCACCCCAGGTTAAGAACCACTGTACTAGGTGAATCACCACAAACCTGCTGTTTCTTAAAAACAAAAGTTAGGCATATTTTTGATGGCTCTTCGTTGTACACGAGTCCTGTTCGTATTGAGATGCAGCTACATTTTGAAACCTCTGCCCCAGCCACGATCGATCCACTGTTGGGTGAAGACATCCACCAAAACCGTCTCTCAAGCTCTTGCAATTTTAACAATCCCACCCTTTGCTCAGATTACACAAGCCAATTTAATTGCTCATCTCCGTATTTGACGCACGAAGAGAGCATTATCTCTCCTTTAGCTGCCCTGTTCACTCGTCAACCCACTGGCCATCATTCATTCTCGGTCGTGGACTTGCCCAAAGCCACCAGTTTTCTCAANCCCCCATCTCTGTTAAGGAGTGGGGGGGGGGGGGCAAGCCTCGCTGTTCTGTTGCTCCTCGGGTCGTTCCGATGACGCAGGCTTGGACACGTCGCTACAAGGGACGGCGGAGACCAACAGAGAGGCAGCCAAGATGAGGAAACAGTCCCGAGGTACGTCTAATGTGGAGATGGAGCCATTAAACACAGCTCGTGCAGGAGCCACACGGTTATGGCAGTTTGTGGTGAGCCTTCGTCCAGCAGTGGGTAGACCATGGCCGAGGATTATTTTTTTACTGTCAATTCGTGAGAGCAGGCAGATGCAAAGATCTCTGCACATTCAAATGCGGGATAGGAAGCGGGTCTCTTAAAACAAAACCTAACAGGGAACACTTTAAAATTTCACGTTCCCACGACTAAAGCAAGACCATTCCACGTACACACGCACATACGTGGCCCAAGAGTGCATGGGAACAAGCGGAATAAACACAAGAGTTCATTTTGCTTTGATTTATTTGGCAAAGGGGAGGCGCAAACCGCATCGTAAAAGGGGTTTCCAACCAACACAAGAGACCGGGAAATTGCGTGTCGCTCGTAACAGCGGGAGGGGTCGGGGTGGGGAAGTAACGCAACACGGCTGGCTGGAGTGTTCCAGCAGAGGGGGCCCGACCAGCTGCCGGCACGGCACGCAGCATGCAGGCGACGAGTGGCAACGCCACACAACAAATACTTTTTAGCTTACTTTTNTTTTATTCGTTTCTAAAAACCTTGCAGCTGAGCCACCCCCCCCCCCCCCCCCCCCCATTGACAATGTAACATTAAACGAAGCAAACGGCCCCTGATCCCCCCCCCCGCCCCGAAAGAAAAGTGCTACGATTGATGTCCGTCAAAAAGAACGGGGATACAGATTACGATAGGAAGAGGAAGCAGTGATTGTATATGGTGTGTAATATTCTAGAACGCATTCCAATACACGTCTCTAAATAAAGTGAACACAAGACTCCGGTACAAAAAAAGGAGAGAATCGCTAGTTATCCAACTCACCATGTACAAGCAACTTCCTACGTTTAAAAACTGTTCCAACACAAAAAAAACAACACGCGCCCACGCACACAACCAGGGTGGCTAGCGTTTCCTCCACAAACGATGTTTTTTTTATTTTGTTATATCATGAAAACGATACAAATGCCCTGTATTTGACGTGGATAGGAATTCAAAAGACGGAACTCCCCGTCACTCGAAAGCAATTATTGCACAAGGAACATCTGTGGGTTTACATTCGGACCGAGGGCATGGAATGAAATGGGCCTTCCAAGTCACATGGAAAAATTAAACCCCCGCGTCAAATCTTCACTTCGAATGAGTTTTTCTTTGCTTTAACTCAACGTTTGTGATGCTTTTTTTATCCCTCCACGTGAACTTTCTTTTTAATCATTAAGTAGTTTGTTCCCCNAAAAAACCGTACATTCATGTTTAGTGTGATCGAACATGCAGAATTCATATGAACGAGTTGCAAAAGGGAAATAATAATACAAAACTTTGAACAAGCGCGTGTGCACACAGGAACTCGCAATATACAAACAGAAATAACAAATCGCATAGCTGCATTACCTGAGTGTTTTTGTTGGCAAAAGTAAGCTTTAACCAAACATTTTTACTTTAGCGCTAGGCCGTGCCCATGAGAGAAAAACCAACGCAGGGTTGGTGACGATGATAATGACGTCAAATGTGTTTTCCATGTGAACAGAGGCAACACAGCATGTAAACCACAGATAAGTAATACTTACATCTAAAAGTAAGCTTCGTTTTTTTATTTCTTCAGCACCATTCTTCACTCTTGCGTGGGGGGAAAACCCTCCCCCACCCCTTCCCCCAAAAAGTGTCCTCGTCCCAGCGCTACGCACACACAATCCGTCCGTGTTCCTATAAAACCGTTCTCTTTATGAAGGGGGGGGGGGGGGCAGGTTNCTCTCTCTCGAAGAAGAATGGTACCGGCGCGCAAGTGCTCCGCGAGTCTGCGTCTCTCGCTTTCGTTTTTTTGTTTGCTGTGCTTTGGTACTTCCAGTCTCGCAGTCTTCGCCGTCGCGTCCGCCGCGTAGCAGCAGCAGCAGAACGACGGCCACCCCAGTCGGGGTGGGGAGGGGCGGCGGGAAGTGGGCGCAAATCGGTCGCCGCCAACCTCGTCGCGACGACGGCGGCCGCGGTGTTCTCCGCGGCACACCTTGCAGAGCCGCGGGGAAGGGGGGCGAGGGTGCAGCTCCTCCGTCGGTTTCACCGGGTCGGATATTCGCGTTGTCTCCGAGTTCAGTGCGAGGGGATCCTTTCGCTGGTTTCCGATGGGTGAGGATCGAGCTGCGGGAAAGGAGGATCGAGTTTAACCACTGTGGTTCTATAAAAAAAAACACACACAAACACAACCATGACCATCCACGCCCGAGCTGGTTCCCAAACATCGTGATGACGCTCCCAGGACACGAAGCAGCACTTCGGACCATTGTGCCAAACAAAAGACGGTGCAACCCGGACAGCTGTGTGGCACACACACACTACAGCTAAAAACCTACGCGGTGGTAGTACTACGCTAGGCATAATCTCTGCAATGCTGTCCGCAACCAGGTCCATCCATGGTATTATGTGCAGTGCAAGGCAGTGAGGGGGGGGGGGGGGAAGACACTTATGAAGCTGTAAGCAATCGACACAGAAGGGTGTTGGTGTCACGGTGCGGGCTGTGCTCAAACCGAGGGGTCTGGAAAACACAATATTCCGGGAACTCTCCCGGGATCTGGCTGACACCCCCCTAACCCCCCCCCCCACCCTGTGTGCCCTCTACGAGCGTCAATAGCAATCAGGCCAGTGGCGTGGCCCCGTCTACAGCACACCAGGCATTTCGCTTGACGTGCCGGGAGGGTTAAGGGAAACGACGTTAGACAGGGACTCGTTTTGATTCGGTTTGGGGAAAATTGAAAGGATGGAGGCCGACAAACTACCACCCATTACCTCACGCTGCCATGTGGAAGGCAAGGTGTGCAGGGGGTGGTAGATTGACGGCGTAAAGGACTAGGAGACGCGCGAGAGAGAACGTCGCCATGGCCAGAGGCGGGAAGGAAGTTCGTCCAGCCTGGTCAGCCACCAAGCGACGACGGATGGACAAGGAACGAAAATGCGGGTTGTGTGTATGCGTACACATTTCTAGGGAAATTTACACCAAGACCTCTTCATCTGGTGCTTACAGCTGTGCCCAAAAGGAAAATATTTTCACTGCAAAACAACTTCAAGACTGTCCCCCCACCAAAATCCACGGATGGTGCATAACAGGTCCCCCCCAAGTATGGACGCACCTCAGAGTAGAGTGGCGGAGGCTGGTAGCGGAACTCCTGCACATAGGCGTAGACGGGGCGCGCGAGGGCGCCCTCAAACTCGTCCCGAGGCCGAGACGGCGGAAGACTCCTCTGACGCTCCTCCTCGCTCACCACGTCCGCGTACAGTGGCGGCTCTGGGGGGGGGGGGGGGGGAAGACCACGGTTCTCACCCGTCTCTAGCGCAAGCTGCCCACCGGCGAGAAACTCGTTAGGAAATCGGCGAAACACGAAAACGACGAGCATCTAAAGGAGAATGTGATGCGAGNCCACTCTTCCAACCCCTCCACCGCCACACCCACCCTCCTTTAAATCCAGGTACACGGTGACCAGGCCTGTGGCCTNAAAACACATTCTTTAACTGCTTTTTGTGTTAGTTGTTGTATTTCCCCGCACCTCCAATAAGCACGGTTGGCTACGTACGGTGCGAAATAGGTAAAAAAATACGATAATTTTTGTATTTAGGCAACCCAACCCCTTAGGAACACACTGATGGCGAGATTCCAGCCAACGTCCAGGCACGGCTGCGCCATTCCTGCCGGCCTTGCGGTGCGCACGAAGCGACCTTTTTACCTTCGGGCGAGTCGGGCAGCGCCAGGCGCAACCACTGCAGGTCGAGGCTGCACTGGCTGCTGATGCTGGAGGTGCGGCTGCAAAGGCGTGCAGCGGGACTGTGCCGATCACCAGCGGCAGGCTAAGGCTCAGCTGCAGCGCGCCGGGGATGTCCACGTAAATCTGCGTAGGACACAAGACAAAGATCTCCGTTATAGCCTCAGACTTTTGTTTTTACCAGGTAAGGCCCACTGAGCTATATAGCTCTTTTCAGAAGTGACCTGGCCACAAATGGCAACTCAACGTAGTGGCTTACAAGTGGAAATTTATAGCAGCCAAATACTCTAAAACACATGTTGATTCTAAAATGGGGGGGGGGGGGGGGAACCGGAGGACCCGGAGAAAATCCACACGACCACAGGGGAAAAAATGCAAATTCTTAACAGACTGTTGGGGCAAGTGCTGTTAGCGAATGCTTACGAAGGCTGGCACAGCACACAAGGGGTGGGTAGCCAACACCTCGCCTTTCCAGTGGCGATGTTCATGACATGACGCAACAATCTCAAATTGTAGCCAAGTCAACCTAAGGGAGGCCCAGGACGGATTCAGATAATCGTCACTGTGTTGGTGGTCATGAGCGGGACTCGCGTTATAGCACAGCGCACTAACCGCTACCCACACACTACCCATCGTACAAACGAGTCTATTCGAGCGTACGTGACAAAAAATATCGAGTTACACGAAACGACCTCTACTTGAAACGCGGGTCGACGGGTTTGTAGCGCAGTGCGCAAACCGCTACACTACCGCTCCCCTCGCACGCAGGCACGTGTACACACACACCTGGCCGCGAGCATGCGTCAGCCACCGGTTAGAAAAACCACCAGCCGCATTCCGAATACGCCGGAGTCATTCAAGCTGCGGGGTGGGGGACGCACCAGCAGCTCGTAGGTGACGCGGATGAGAGTGCACTCGAGAATGGACGGCGAGACGGGCGGGATTTTGAGCAGCTTGCTGTTCCACGCCTCCGCCATCCCGGAGACGAGTCAGCCCGCAGTTGGACACGAGCTGGCGCACCACCTTCTGCTTGCCCTTGGCGCAGAAGGTCTGCGTCTGGTAGAGGGCGGCTTTGGGCACCACCAGGCGGGAGGAGCAGTTCTCGATCTCCGCGTTGATGGGCACCGATTCGCCTGCAAAAGCAAAAAAAACGCACGCACGCGCGCAGCCGCGTTGAGATGCTGCACGACTCCACTGCAAAGTCATCTCCTTGTACGTATGCAAGGACGTGGAACTTTTTCACATCGTACGTGCAGGGTTCTGCCGCTACTACCACGGTTAGCGCATTTCCACGGCCGTCGTTTGCCGGTTCCCCCCACCCATGCGAGGACTCTATACCAGAATGACCCGTTCATCTTATCCATCGCGTTCACTCACCACACCGACCTGCTGCCACCTACTCGACTGACCTGCCTCTATTGGACATGTGAAAAAAGAACTTCACAGCTCATCGGATTCCTCCAGCAGAAATATTCCGATTCACTGCAGAGGACACCCTTCATTGTCGTTGCCTCTTCCCTCACTGCTCCGCTTTGGGATTCCCTCCCAAGTTCTTATTATAACGTTGCGCAATGCAATACACGTTTAAACGCTCATCTATTATACCTTCACGAGTACCGTTTGTCCCTGGCCATTTGGCATTTTAGCCTTGTGGAGCGTGCTTAGCAACCGGGATAAAGTAACAAAAACAGCTATCGCATACATGTCCAGCACTTGTCGCCAATCCACTGCTGGATGAGAGGCTCGCCACACCGAGGTCATGTGGTTTGTGACGGCAGGGCGCATCGTACAGTACAACAACGGCTCCTGTTGCATTGTGCATTGTATCCTTGTAGACATCGCATTGTGCAAGCAGGCCTGAAAACCCACTGGTTAACATTCCTTTCGATTCAATGTGGACCAACTTGCTGAGAAAACATTACAAATCATAAGTAAATACCGGAAAATGAAACCAAATTAAACCCGGACCCGCTCTCGTCAAAACGGCTCAGAATGTACTTTGTAGCCTATAAAAAAGGCCACATTCCCGCACCTCCATTAGCACGGTGGGCTACTTATGGTGCAAAAGATGTTCAACATACAAACATACATGACGTCACATGCACGTTGAGAATTGGATTCAGCACTCCGATTGGAGCGTGTGCGCTTCAGATTGAACTCTGAATCGCGCTGCCGACCTCGGATGTTTCACGACCCCAAAAGTTAATCGGAAGCTCGAGTAACGCTACCTTCACAAATCCAATAGAACTCTGGCTGACAAGAGGACCATCTGCGTCGCTTCCTTCTTTTCTAATATCCGCTGTCCGTAACGTGAAGCGCTTCGGGGGCCGGCGGGCGGCAGGAAATTCAACCTTCATCGATTGCTACCCCGCCTTTCAAAAGGGGGGCGGAACAAACCCACACACGGCACTCACCGGGGCAGTACCCTTGCGCTGGATTTTGGCAGAGAGCGAGATGGGTCCTGAGGTGCAGAGCCAGCAGCACAGAGTCTTTTCCTTGGTGCCGCCCGCAGGAGACTGAGACACAACACAGCCACGGGGGGGGGGAGGGCGCCAGCCAGGGAAGGGGGGGTTTATAGCGCCTTGCCATCTGCAAGAGCAACCAGAAACCCTTTATTTTTAAAAGCCGGTCGTTGTAAAACCATCGGGACCAGTCATTGTCACAGCGCGAGACCAAACGGACACAATTGATGACGCAAGAGGGTAAATATATNTTTTTTAAGTCAAGGGAACAAAGCTGCACCGATGACCGCTCGTGGGTCGGACAAGGCGGTTGTTGCGGTTGCCGCTTCTGCTCGTCCGGACACCGCTCTCAACTATGTGACCAGGTAAGGCCTACTGAGCTACATAGCTCTTTTTCAGAAGTGACCTGACCACAAATTAAAGCTCGGATTGAAAAAACACATTTATTTCCAACTGCTTTTTTGTGTGTTCAGTTTGTCGTCCTTTCCCGCACTCCGATTAGTACGGTTGGCTATGTACCGTGCGAAAGAAGTTCAACATGCATAAAGTGGAACTTTATAGCAGCCAAACTCTAAAAAACACGTGTGGAGGGGAAAAATGAGGACCAGGAGAAAAATCACGCGACCACAGGGAGAGAGAACATGCAAACTCCAAATAACAGGCGTCGTCAGGGTCGGGATCGAACCCACGATGTCCTGCATACCAGGCGAGGGAGATAACATCTCGCCACCGGCACAGCTGGGAGAATATGAACTCCACGACGACAAGTTGGGGGCACAGCTGAATCACAGGACGAGCCATGTACAGATACCCGCTGCTCCAATGCCCCTCGGTCTTCACAACGGCGACCAAATATTGTGAAAGCAATGGCTCCATATCTCACAGGGGTGTGAAAGATCTAAGAGTCTATGAAGATTGATACAGACATTGCAAAGTTACACCATTGGAACCTATTTGCCAGTAGAAAAATATNATTGTTTTTTACCCTTTTTATCTGGCAACAAAACTGTTTTTTTGATTACGACTGCAGTATTGTGGTCTATGCAAACATGACTCCTTGTAAAAAGGTGTCAGTTTTGTTGCCAGAAAAAGGGTAAAAAACAATATCATATTTTTCACTGGCAAATGAGGTTCCAATGGTGTAAATGCTTACCCAGCTCTCATACTCTGATGTGCATTGTCTTTGAGTTGTGCGCCTTTTGGCGTCATCTGGTCCAACACCATGTGAGACTAGGCTCTAAGGAAAGCTGTCTCGGGTGTGGACCAATCAACTTCAAGGAAGTGCATACATTATCAGAGTTATGTTTTTGTTTGCATTACAACTGCAGGTAGTGTGGTCTATGCAAACATGACTCCTTGTAAAAAAGGTGTCAGTTTTGTTGCCAGATAAAAGGGTAAAAAACCAATAATCATTGCAAGCTACCTTTTGTATTCTCTCATTTTCCCATATTATTCTCGGGGTATCTATGAATGGGTACCCTGTATATCTTAAAATCAAAAGACGTTTCGATCGCAGCAAAAGGGCGGTCTGCAGTCGCAATTTCTTGACATTATTCCATTCCAAAAACATCCTTTTTCTCTTGCGCAATAAAACAAAAAGTAAAAGTCAATACGGCAGAAACACACGAAGCAATATTTGTACGATCAACTCTCGATTGACCGTGGCAATGGTGGGAGAGGGGTGGAGGGTGGCTCAGATNAAAAGAATACACACCACAGATACGAATTAGCGATAAAAAGCTATTTATCGTTTACCTACGTGAAGTCTTGAATGTGTGTCGTCTAAGTAAAATTGGGCACGCTAAGAGTGAGGGCAGCAACATTGCCGCACGCGCGCGATAGAAGGCGCCAACAGTGTGGAATTACATTTCGTATTTATATTTTCCTATTTTCGCAGAAGCATGGTCAATAACAGCGTGGACAGTAGCAGCAATAATAATTATATAGCACGGTTCATCCTGACAGCACAGCCAACAGTGTTAACATCGAAGTGCAACTAGNATGGTGGTAGCTACGAGTGACAAGAAGTGACTGAGTCACGCATCGCGTGCTTTCAGATGCGCTTCTGCGGCCGTCTGGAATGCGCTTCTTCCACTGTAGGAAGCCATGGAGATGTGCGCTTTTAAATAGACTGAAACACTAATTTCTTTCCAACCGCTTCTTGCATTTAGTTTGTTGTCCTTCCCCGCACCTCCGATTAGCACGGTTGGCTTCGTACGGTGCGAGGAAGGTCAACATGCGTATGTTTCACTGAGATATCGACGGGGGCGACACGGCAATGTGGGTTTTCATCAATTAAGTAATTTGCAGGCAATTTTAAAAATTGGAAACTAGACGCTGGTCACCANGCTGCTCACGCTATTCTCGAATAACGACGTAGCGGATCTCCGATGTCGACTGCACGTAGAGGCACGTGTTCGCGTCAACACGCACCCCCCCCCCCAGCAGTATAAAAGCCAGGGGAGTCTGCACTGACAATCGAGAGTTGAACCGTGAGAAAAAGAGAAGGGAGCACCGATTTGGTAGGAGGCAGCCACGAGAGCGACTCACCAGCAGGTCCGGGTGTTGATGTCGACCTGCTCATGACCGTGAACTCCGACTTGGCTTTCTGCACGAGGGTCCACGGGCGGTGAAGTTCCACTTTGACCCAGTAGCGGACAAATCCGTATTTGCCTTCGAAGGAGGTAGCAAGAGGTCTGCGTGCGCAGCAGAACGCGACGGCAGAGAGCGAAACATTAGCGTCTCATTAGCTTCACGTTTGGCACGCGCACAAAATGACTAAGGGTGGTGGAGCGTGTTGAGTCACACTGGTGCAGGGGGCGATGACTTCAGAAATTAAATGTTGATTTGTTTCTTCAGTAACCCTCTGCGTTCAAAGACTAATTGAGTGACTCACACCTCAGATTAAACCACCTATGCCAAACTTTTCATTTTTTTTTTTAAACCCGACAATCCTGTATGCACCTCTCTTCAGAAGTACCAAAACTACGCATATACAGGGAGGTTGATATTCATAAGTAGTAGCAGTGGTGGTCCATGTACTGCACTTGAACAGCAACTAAGTTTTATTCAGGGCAACTGCTCATATAAGTGGCGAGTGGCGTTTGAGTGGTCCAGAGGGCCTCCCTTCACAACCCCCGCACTGACAGGAAAGGTAAAATATGATCAAACAACTTGATTTGATTTCCACTCTTTGGTTCTTCAAAGAACCAAAGAATATGATCAAACAACTCCCATTACCAACATGGTGTGGAGGCCTTTGTCTATCTGGCAGGGGATAGAAAAAAACCTGTAAACTATCATTAGCCTTGAGCCATTATGAAACATGAGCCTCTTTTTAAAAGTTGGACCCTCTGTTTAACATGTTAAGGTAAACAAGAGCTGGATAATCCCAATGTGTAACAAACATGACATGGATAACGCTGTACGAACATTTAACACCAAAAAAATATATAAGAATAAAACAAGGTCGAATGATCCGGTGCCATAAAAAAGCGCAGTCTGACAGTGGCCACCAAATCGCACGCTACCGCTGGCCGCTTCAAATTTGCCGGCAGCATCTCAGACATTCACCACGAGGCCACTAATGCCCGATGGCATCCACCGCTCAACTCACCGACAAGAGAATTGAACGGAAACTCCTGACCAACTCCCTGCCGTACAAAGTAAGTGTGAATAGCTAAATCTTTGAGACTATGAGCTCTGAGTGCAATCTCATGTACGTTGAATTTCTTCCGCACGTACGTAGCCAACCATACTAATCGCATGCATTTCTACGACCTGGAATATGTGAAAAGCTTTATAGCTCATCAGATTCCTCCAGAGTAAATAATTTGATTTCCAACACATGCACCACATAGTCACACTGCTGCCTGCTATGATCAGCAGCAGAATCTCAGACCATCACCAGGTTACAGTTTGCAGCTGTTCTCACCGCTCATCCACCAGCCTCGAGATGAACAGATAAACTGCCGATCAAGTCACCACCGCAGGAAGTAATTCGTAGCAACGGTACACCACATGGCTGGATTTTTTTAACAGTTAAGGCCCACTATTGCAGCCAATACTCTGAAGGCATATCGATTCTAAATGTGGGGAGAAACTGGAGACCCTGAGAGAAATCCACAGGACCATGGGAGAACATGCAAACTCCAAATACAGCCGTCAAGGTCGGGATCGAACCCACGACATCCTGTAGGGAGTAACATCTTGCCACAGTGGCGCCAAATTCTGGGGGATTTACTCGGCAGTCGTCAAGACGGGACGTTAACGTACCCCTGAGGCAGCTGGAAGCTGAAGGCAAACTCGTGTTTTCCAGCCTGCAAGACGGTGGTTGCTTCTTCACGGTTTTCACCGCCGTTTCTGCCAAGAAAGAAAGAAACGCAACGGTTAGAAGCTCTGGAACAACCACTCCCAACGTCAAGGACGACTTGCAGGCGACTGTTCTCCCGTAATGGAGGGAGATCCCAATGTGATTGATGGCATTCGCAAACCCACACACAAGCCGTGGGCATTGTGACGACGGCAGTGGTCTAGATGGTGTGCAAGGATGTACGGGATGCCAGTTTTTGTCAGCATGTAGAGACTCGGTGGTTAAATGTCCCCTCCTCCCCCAAAAGATGCCCTAGGCCCACTGGTGATGGGCCTTTGGCCCACAAAAGCTACAATGGACTCACTGGTGCAACCCCGGCTGTCCCTGGGACTTGCTGTTGTTGGTGCTGGGCCCTGGCAGCCCCCCCACCACCCATCCCCTGCCCCACCTACAGAAAGTGCCGCGTGTTGTTATCTCACTCTCCTCTCCCGTTTCCGTCCGACACAATCCAAACAACGCCTTATACCCTCCTTAACGAAGTGTCCTTTCGGTTTTGTAAAGCCTCTCGAGATGCTTTGCTCTCAGACGCTCTATAAATAAAGGTTGTTGTTCACCACGGCATGGATGTGCAGGCTGAGTCTAAGTGCTCGCGTGTTACCGTATTGCAAAGCCTTTCCCTCCACATGATTTCATAAATAGAGCTTTTGAAGAATCAAAATCACCCAATTTCATGGCATTGAAATAAATAAAACCCTTAGTTGTTCTGCATTTGAGCTATGACATTTTGCTATTATTCCACTTGTTTAACCAGGCAAGCCTTACCGAGTCCCAATATTTTCAGAGGGTTCTGACATGTATTTGTGGTCGGGTCCAATGGTTGCTCTGCTAATCCCAAATTGAGGAATTTTTGCAGGTAAGTTTTCAGCATTGGGATGCTTGGTAATACCGGTTACACTGAGTCACTTCTCTAAAGGTGTGGCCGAATATTTGGCTGCAAATAGTGCAATGAGTGGCTTTGCACATCAAAATGATTTGGCTGACCACCAAGCCACATGCTAATAGTCACTATGATACAAGGCAGCAGACTGTCAACCACAAATCAAACTCTTGCCACTCCACAAAGTCTCGACATAACGAGACAAATCACTGCATGAAATATCAATTTTAACCTTGAAAAAAGCCAAGGTGCAGCCCTGCAATTGCTTGCACATCACTGTTGTCTGAAGAGCCTCTACTAAAAAGGGAGGTCTAGACAACCCCTTTGAGAGAGTATTTGTAATCTTCCATGCTGGTCAGACCATCTGGTCAGAACATCTGGTCAACGCCCAGCGGGGTGGAACCCACTCTTTTACCCACCAAATGCAATATGCGGATTGACTAGCTTGGATGTATCCATTTATAATGTTGGTAGACAGGAGGGGGTGATGCTAGACCATACCAAGGTTTGACAAGTTGCACTACCAATATGTATTACAAATACATCATCAATAACATGTCAAATTTGCCCCTTCTCATTCCACACTGCGCCCGTGTTGCAGCACAACGCTGCGCTCACGCGGATGGTAATGGACAATAATCACATTGCCGTTTAAAAATATCCATGGATAATTGCCTAATATGTTCCGCTTCTGTTCGCGCATATCGGTTTTCCACGCAACAATAGAAACAACCGTGCCCCTTTCGCAATATTCCGTGGCGATGACTTCACGTGTTTGTCCGATTGTCGTGAGCCATTGGGCAACTGCCGATAGTTGGGATTCGTCGCGACAAAAAAATTGGGGAGAAATTCGGTCGATCGCGAGCATTTGGGAGAAAACGTTCAGCCGAGCGGGAGCGGTGGTTATTGATGGAAGCCGCTGCTCCCTTTTTTGTGTTGTTAGCCGGCTGGATGTGGAACAGAGCGGTCGTAACCGGTCCGAAGCGGTTTTCCAACACAGCCAAGGAATTGCCTGCATAGGAGCGTGCACGCAATGCCATGCGGTGACGCCACCGCCGCACCCTCTGCATTGGCACTGGCGGAAGAGCAGCAGCGGCAGTAACGGCACGATTTGCTTCGGGCATTTGCGGAGCATAAATGTAAAAAACATTTCTGCATTCTGTAAAAAGCCAACTTTGTTAGGTGCTCGACCGTCGTTATATTTATCCGTTCCAAAAGGAGACAAAATTACCGCCCCCCTGCTGCACTTGCCATAATGGTTTGTATCTTACGGGAAATTTATGGTGGCGGCTTTCGATTATGGCTAAACTGCGATGCGCAAGAGCGGAACAAGCAACAACAACAAAAATGACAGATTGAAAGCGGGAGAGCATCGCCGTTCGATGCAAATCGCATTGCACTACACGAGTACGGAATGTATCCTGGGCATATAAAAAAGGTGAAGCCATTGGCAGACAGAGGAAATCCGCTTGTGTCAGTTCAGCGAAGAGCGGGCCTTAACTCGGTTTGCCAACGGGGCAATTTAAAAAACCCACACAAGTCAAGGTGAACTGCAAACACTAACAAATTAGCATCGTGCCGCACAACACAAGCGGGGGGGACGCGCACCGACGGCAGAATTAGCGCGTGTTGCTCATGTGTTAATTTTACAAGAGTGCAGGAAGTGTGTGCTTCGTCACGCAGCAGGGCAAGGGTTCAGCTAGCCTTGCCTCGAGCTTAAAAAAACTTGAACTTGAACGGTCACCAGCTGAGAAGCTGAGCGATCTGCGAGTGGTGTTAATATTGTGCTCAGCAGAATTAATAGCAGGCAAGTTGTGGAACACACACCTGTGGACAGTGTGATAGACGTTTGATGCAATTTATCTTTCGTGCCACGGTGGTGAGATGTTAACCATCTCGCCTGGTATACACAGGAGGGCGTGGGTTCGATCCTAACCTTGACGCCTGCTGTATATTTAGAGTTTGCAGGTTCACCCCGTGGATTTTTCCCCTCCACATTTTATAAACATGCGTCGAGTATTTGGCTGCTATGATTTCCACTAGATAAGCCACTGCTCATTGGGCTATCATTTGTGAAAGCCAGGTACTTCTGTAACGATCTACATAGCTCAGTGGGCCTTACCTCGTAAAATTAGTTTAGTTATTATCATCAAATATCAATCCACTGCGAGATGAAGGCCTCCAACAAGCAGCAGCAATCCAAGATGGAGCACAATGCAATCATCCACACAAAAAAAACCTTGTTTTACATAGTGTGGTAATCGTACTGGAATACGACAATTGCAAGTGGAATTGTCACGTGGTACCTCGTTATAGCCACCCCTGCAAATTGTCTTCATTCGACAGTGGAAGTTGCGCGGTCTAACGCAAGCTGGCATCAATGCTTTGCACCACCACACATTAAATCACACGTGAGAATAATCTCACGCTGTTGGGGCGCGTTACAGTGCAACTCCATTAATTATGCCATCTAAGAATGTCCTTAACCTCGGTCATTGTACACACGTACCTTGAACAGATTATTAACACATTTTTTTTTACCTTTAACCAACTGGAACCCGGCATCGGGACAAGACGTCTTCGGCACAGGAGCCTTGGAAGTAAAGCACATGGTGTTGGAATCGTTAAGCTCACTAACAACCCTGCCATTTAGAAATGAGGCATTAGACCCGGGGTTGCAACTTGGGGAGTTCCCTCCGACAGGACGCAGCAGGTCAAGGCTGATGCTTGGCACTGTGGAATGGCCAGCAGGCAGGCAAGACCTTCCAACCAAGACCTTCCAACCCCCCCCCCCCCCGAATATTTGTGAGCACCAACAATTGAAACCTATTTATTATTCTTCTTCTTGGTTTATTATTGTACAACTTAAAAAAAATCGGGCGAGATGAATCAACGAATTCTGAGACAACTGGTGGACATTTACGAAGGAAAAGGATGACTTTGAAGGAGCAGGGGCATTTTCCCACGAGTGGAAATTTCAGGCTCACAACAAACCAGACCAATATCAGAGCTCCATCAGTATTTCTCTTCTTGGTTCTTTCGTAAAGTCACGTAGAAGGGAAATAATAAAATAACATGACACGTAAGATACAATTCTCACACGTTCGGCCACAACGCAAGCAGCCGTCCTCAGGTGAAGAACAGCTGTCGGACGCTGTCTTTCAGAAGACCTGTTCTTCACCTGAATTGCGTGCACTCGTGAGAATTGTATTTAATTACGTAAAATGTTTATTATTTTATTATTTCCTTCTACGTGACTTTACCGAAAGAACCAAGAAGATGAATCCCTGCAGTCACGAAAGCTTTAAATCGNAAATCCTCAGTGTTGTTATTCCTGTATTGTGCAAGCAGCAGCCATCTGGGCCTTGCATCTACCACGGCACACACGCACATGCCGTGAATGAAACGTGGCCGACCACATTGTGTGTACGTTAAATTGTGCAGTGGAGTGTGGGGAGGGAGCGCACAAAGACCCTCCATACAACAAACTTGTGGGCAAGTGCTGTTCGCGAGCACCTATTAAGGCCGGAAGAGTACACGAGTTGGTGGTGGGGGGGCAGCACTGCCTTTGTCTCAACAAGGGTAATGATTACACAACGCTCCAGGTACTCATTTTAGACCGAGTCGACTAGGGTGGCCAACACCAGGTGCCGATTATCTGAACCGGTTCTGGGCCTCCCTAGTTCGACTCGGCCTGATGAGTAGCCGGGCGATTGTGTAAAACATCGCCACTGGGGAGACAAAGGCGGCCGGGGTGGCGCTGGCTACCACCCTGCTCGTGGACAGTTCCGGCCTTAATAGGTGCTCGCTAACAGCACTTGCCCTACAGTCTGTTACAGGGCTATGGGATCTTCGTCTTCGTGGCCAGCACCACACCCGCAGACAACAGCCCAGCCACACGCACACACACACGTGCCATTTCCTATTTGCAGCCATAATAAAGAACTTCCAACAACGGCGCTAATCTGGGCCCGGTGTGCTGCCCGCTGTGCGTGCAATGCCGCCACCACACCCAACAACCACCACCAACAACACCACCACCACCGNCACCACCACCACACAACGCCACGCCACCANCAACACCGCNACANCAACAACGCCANCANCACCACCNACAACCACAACGCCACCACCACCGCCAGCCANCANCGACCAACAACGCCACCACCACCCACAACAACGCCAACACCAACCACCAGCCACACCCCGGGTCGCTAGGTTCATAGCGCGAGCGCCTAACCAAAACCGCCAACCAANAACACCACTAGGGGACCNCCANCACAACGNCANCACCACCANGCNANAAACCCCNCCACCACANCAAANCACCACCAGCCAGNCACCAACAACGCCGCACCACCACCAAACGCCACCANNCCCACCAANCACCACGCCANNCAAACACGTGTACCACACACCACCACAACGCCACCACACACNGCGCACCACANCACCGCACCACCAACAACCACGCCAAAGTCCCCCCTCCCCTCCCCGCCGCCTTGTTTTCCGACTCGCCGGCGGACGTGACGAGGCGGCCGACCAATGGGNGGCGNTATCTACACAGCGGGCCCCAGCAACGACTGTTTGAACAGGATTNAGCTGNTCCGTGGCAGACTCAAACNCACACACACACAAGCTACAGGCAAAGACCCCGTTAGCCTCGCGGACTAGTGGGGCCCTATAAGTGCTTAGGAAGAGAGTCTGCCTAGGGGGGACGGCAAACCAGCGGCCGCCTTTGTCTCGATGTTTGCCGCCAATGCACGGGTAATATTCATTTGGGGCGAGTCTACTAGGGGAGACGGCCCCAGGACCGGTTCAGATCGTGTCGCTGGTGTTCCGGAGCGGAATCGAACTCGNCCCCCCCATCACACTTACACACAGTTACGACAGAGGCCCATCGTGTCCTATAGCCTGAACTGCTGTTAAGCACCTATTAGCGGCACAAGGGGTGGGGTGTGGATAGGGCCACAACCCGGCCTTTGCTCCCCAGTGCGATGTTTACACACCAATGCCCCATGTACTCATTATGTACCCTCACACGCAGCCATAGCTTCAACCGAAACAAAAACACATCTCACGCAGCATGATTAAATGCCAGCTATGGCAATGTNGTGGTCCCTCGCAGATACAGAATGCAGAAATAATCCCCAACCAACCACACGTATCCCACAGTGCCAAACTTTTTTAAATCCACCCCCCGGTCAGATGTATTTTTAAGCAATGCATTAGCGACAACAACGAAGCGACATTTGGGCTGAGCAGCCAGAATCAGAATATTGCTGGAGAAATCCGATGGGCTTTAAAGTTCTTTTTGCAATGTTGACCTCCCCTAAATAACAACAACCTGNAGTTCAAAGTTCCAGCCGAATTGGGAATTGCAGTGGCATTTGGCACGGCGTAAGATTAAATCAAGATAGAGAGGATGGGTTCCCGACTATTTGTTTAGATGTATAATTACTGTGTACCTGGGCTGGATCGTTGTTAGCAAACGTGGCCTTTTAAAGGTTTAGATCGGTCGTGGAACACTCAGTTCAGGAAGGCTTTGTTTAGTTCAAGTGATAATTGTTAGGAGTCAAACTTTCCCATTTCTCCTAAGCAACACGACGCAACTTATTTACCGCAATAACAATACCCGCCATCCGCCACCACGTGAAGTCCACTTTGATGAGGCCACGTGAAGTGTCAAANGGGCTCGCTGACTGGAGTCACGGGTAGACCCAGTGCCATGGATGCCCGACTGAGATCACCAGGGTAATGATGCACCCAGCTCGTTTTATATTTAATGCACTTACAGGACACCTGCAACTGCAGGCAACTACTACTTNCGGAGAGCAATGAGGAATTGCTGCTAACATTAAGAGTGGTTTACTCGATACCGCACAGAACACGTTGCTAACGCAGACTGCAAAAACAATCCGAACNAAAAGAAATGCAGCGCCTCCCACCACAGTTTTGCTTCGAGTGTGACCTCAAAAAGTCCGCGTTTGACTTGCCTTTATTTTCTGGTGTTTCTGCCCACGGGTTCCAAGGGTGTTCGAAAGCAATGTTATCACCCGCCTTGTGTACAACCCAATAGCAAGGGCATGCAACTCTTGCCATGTGATGGATGTCCTTGTTGACTTTGCAAGGCCAAACAATTCGTGAACACCCATCGCAGTCCTTGTTACACAAGTGGGGTAGGAGGGGCGAGCTTTGTTTAAACAGTTTGGAAGAACAGATGGCAGAAAAATAGGACCGTAAATATGACACCATATACTACACGTGTGTGTGTATGCGGGAGCGGTGGTGTAGCGGTTAGCGCTACGCTACGAACTCGGCGACCAGAGTTTATTCCGCTCACGGCCAACACCAGTGACGATTATATCAAAGCCCTAGGTTGACTCAGCCTCAAATGAGTACCTGGGAGGTGTGAANCATCGCCACTGGGAGACAAAGGCGGCCGGTGTGGTGCTGGCCCCACCCCTCGTGTGCCGTTCCGCCTTCATAGGTGCTCGCTAACAGCACTTGCCCAACAGTCTGCCGTTAAGGCTATACGGGGATCTCTGTATTTGTCTTTGTGCAATGTGTGCAACTCGATTCGGCGACGCAGCGATGCGATTGGATGAGGCAATGCAATTGTTGTGTGTGAACTCCGTGCGCTGCGTTGGCATGCGTACGCTCTGGCATGCCTGAATTGGTAAACAACGCATTGCTATCATTTCGCTAGGAATCAAAACAAGAAAACTTGGCTGGGAAATATGGCGGCACTGGATAGCAAAAAAAAAAGAATGAAACCAGAAATACCATGGTATCAATTTTAAGAATGCCAAGTCTGAATTGTCAGTATTATATTTCTGATAACAGCTGCAAATCTATTGTCTTTAACTTCGCACCAGCAGGGATTATGGCTTGTTGGGCACATGTGCAAACATTATTCTTAGCCCGGTCATGCAGTGCACACAAATAAACAGGGAAGCGACTATGCAGTGCACGTATTTTGCTAAAGATTGTGAACCAGGATGTTTTTTTTAAAGTCATTATTTAGACATTTCCTGTATATTAAAGGGCAATGATCCACAACTGCAAGGTGACTGCCGCATGGAGGAACAGGCAACACTCAAGAGCTTCAGGAGATGCAGAGCGAGTTCGTGAAAACGTTTCCAGGAAATAGCAGCTGGGCGGACAGTTGTTTACAGATTCTTTATTCTTTATGCACAAGGTTGGTGACGGTCCAGAAAAATGTGCCACTTTGCTTTGCCATAACTGAGACACGTTGGTTAAGCCAGAGAATGGCCATTGGAAACAGATGCACAGCAGACGAGCAACAATGGGGTGGGAGGGGGCTTCAACGCCGGACCAAACTCGATGCGGTTGTTGTGTGGCCTAAATAAGCCTCGCACACTCCCTGCTTAAAGCCTCAACCACACAGCAAAGCGGGGAGGGTTTCGGTGTCAACCCCACCACCTCCACTCTCTCGCCCTGCCCAACCCCAGCTGCCGAGGCACAAAAGGGGCCTCAGGGAAGGTGCACAACGGGACACGGACCGCACAAGACGGGGGTGTTCGCACAGAGGACCGGTATCACCCACGGCAAGTTTACTCGCCACCACGAGCGTAACTAACCACTGGACATGTGTGAAAAACAACGAGAGCTCTATAGCTTATCGGATTCCTCGAGTATAAAGATTCTCATCACAAGCGTGTATCTCAACATCGCGGAGTTCTGACCAGCGGTGACTGGCAACAACTCTTAGAGAGGTCACCATCACCGTGAACCTCACCACGCCTCGATCCTCACCACCTCGAGCTAACCACATCCCTGAGTGTCCCCACCCCTCTCCAAGTCCTCCATTAACTACAGATCCTCAACAACCACTACCCTACCTGGTTGCTGTTGTGCACCAATACGTTCTGCGTGATTCGTTCACCAGCCTCGTCGTATTATTTGTTCGATTGTATCAGGATGTTGACGCACGACCTTGCCGTTCGGAACGCGCAGAAGCTTTTGGTTGTTTTTTTTGTTCACGGTTTTACCCCCCCCCCCCCCGCTGTAACCACGTTTCTACGTGCGACCCAAACCCCCCATCACAACTGGGATTCATTGCCCATTGGGGTTCCGCGCAAAACAAAACAAAACCACGACACCAAAAACATCATCACCAAACCAACCTCGTCGCTCACCGGTATCGGGCTCGATGATGGCGTCCCTGTGGCTGAAGAAGTCCACCTCGTCGCTGTAGTTCTGCGTGTAGGCCGTGTGGAGCCCGCGTTGCGAACTCGGTCCAGTGCACCTTGGCGTGTCCCGGGCCTGCAGCACGAGCGACGGAGCCGCAGCTCCCCGCCGCCTCCAGCAACACGCGGCCCGCCACCACGTCGCCGCCAGAGAACACNGGCCTGGCCCGGCTCGCATCGAAGGCGACGCGCAGGGAGCGAACCTTGCCCAGCACCATTGCCGACGACACACACCACCACACCAGCAGCAGCCAGCAAGCCAGCCAGCCACGCTCCGGGCTAGGAGCTGGCAGGGCTTGTAACCTACCGCAGCCGCGTGCTTTTAGCACGAAGCGCAGCGCTTAATCGCGACGCGCGCATACGCGTGCAGTGTGTGCCTGTCTGAGTTGGTGCACACTATAACAGCACTTGCCTCCCTTCGACTGCAGCTATCTATTGCAGGCTATACGGGTAATCTTTGTCTGTGTGCCTACCCGGCGTGTGTGAACGAGAGAGTGGTATAACGTGTTAATGCAATTACGAACCGCGCTTGCGTCTGTGCGTCCAGTGCCTGCAATGCGCTGTATATTACAAGTACAAAAAGGGAGACGGGGANGGGGGGGGTGTTAAAACGTACAAAATATTTAATTGTAAAAATTAAAATTTTACNAAAAAAAAAAGACTCCGAAACGGCGCGCGCGTAACAGCGGCGGAGCGGGCGCCGCCACGCCGCTTTAAGGCGGCCACTTCCGGGTCCACTGAGACCACGCCCACTCGAGGGCGGTGCCAATCACCTTGAGTACGCCCACCAATGCATGTTTATAACGAGGGCGGGCTAGACGAGACTAAGACACGCCCACAGTGCTGATGGGCGTGGCCTATCTCCATCTGGCACGCCTACTACACGATGGTCGGTTCGGGTGTGGTCGCTGACATCATTGCAGTGTCCCTTTAAACAGGTGAGGGACAGCTGATTGGGCGGTGTCCTTTAAACAGGTGANGGACAGCTGATTGGGCGGTGTCCTTTAAACAGGTGAGGGACAGCTGATTGGCGTGTCCTTTAAACAGGTGAGGGACAGCTGATTGGGCGTGTCCCTTTAAACAGGTGAGGGACAGCTGATTGGTGATGTCCCTTTAAACAGGTGTAGGGACGTGTCCTTTAAACAGGTGGGACAGCTGATTGGGTGATGTCCTTTAAACAGGTNAGGGACAGCTGATTGGCGTGTCCTTTAAACAGGTGAGGGACAGCTGATTTGTCGGTGTCCCTTTAAACAGGTGAGGGCGTGTCCTTTAAACAGGTGAGGGACAGCTGATTNGGCGTGTCCCTTTAAACAGGTAAGGGACAGCTGATTGGGTGATGTCCTTTAAACAGGTAGGGACAGCTGATTTGTCGGTGTCCCTTTAAACAGGTGAGGGACAGCTGATTGAGTGATGTCCCTTTAAACAGGTGTAGGGCGGTGTCCCTTTAAACAGGTGNGGGACAGCTGATTGGCGGTGTCCTTTAAAGGTGAGGGACAGCTGATTGGGTGATGTCCTTTAAACAGGTGAGGGACAGCTGATTGGGGTGTCCCTTTAAACAGGTGAGGGACAGCTGATTGGGCGTGTCCTTTAAACAGGTGAGGGACAGCTGATTGGTGATGTCCCTTTAAACAGGTGAGGGACAGCTGATTGGCGTGTCCCTTTAAACAGGTAAGGGACAGCTGATTGGCGGTGTCCTTTAAACAGGTGAGGGACAGCTGATTGGGCGCTGTCCTTTAAACAGGTGAGGGACAGCTGATTGGGCGCTGTCCTTTAAACAGGTGAGGACGGCTGATTCGTTGATGTCCTTTAAANGAGCTGTTCGAACCGGTCACTGGTTCGCTCGGCAGGCAGAGCAATGAGCTAATTACGATCAACAGAGAAACGATTGTGTGTCCAGCTCAATACTAATACGATATCGTATTGCGTTATGTTGACACGTTGGAATTTTTGCTTGCTGNTTTTGCTGTTCTTAATTAAATTCAGGTTTACTTGGGAACAAAAAAAAAACCTCACGGGCCCAATGAGCTGTTACAAAGTGGGCCGTTACCTTGTCGTAAAGGTCATTTGTATATGTAAGTCTATGGGTCTGAATGTGGATCTTTGTTTTAATGTAGTTACGTAAACCCGTGTGTACCTTTGCAACAATTACACAGAGCTCTTCACAGGCCGTTTCGTCAATCCACTGCTGGATAAAGGCCTCCCGTGGCGTTATTGATTGTGGGGGAGCTTAGTCGTAAACATTTTTAAACACCGTTACTGAGCACAGGCGCAAAGGTCCAAAACGTCAAGCTGCTAGCAACAAACAGCACTTTCAAATAACACGAACACAGTTGTAATAACTTAAACTACTTTTGTACCACAACAGCTCAAATGCATCTGTACCTGCCCGATACCATAATAATTACAACTTATCGGCCAATTAAACACATATCATCGTTCCACANGGTATTTTAATTAGTAAGCGAACGCCTTAATTAATGATCAGTGGTCGTGATAACGATCCATGCCACGTGCTCTCGGAATCGATACGTTTGTGGGCGGAGCCGTATTTGATATGGAGCCACGCCCACAAAGTGTGAATCTATCGAAAATTCACCAAAACAGGAATCATCGCCCACCGATACATCGCTTGAAACTCTACGCATTGTTTAAGTCGACTTTATTTGTCACGCGGATGATGGTCCCGTTTAGGCAGTTGCCCGGTATTTTTACAAGGGAGATCCGTGGTGCGTGAGTGCAGCAGCAACAACAACAATCTGAATAGCAGAGAACGAGTAGCAGCGGTCTCTTTAGGAATGCGTATTGCATTACACGACGAACAAAACGAAGGTTATTTACGATCTGAAACGAAACGCGTGCGAATAAAAACAATCTGTGCAAATATTAACACGTAAACTTTCGCAACCAATATCCA
This sequence comes from Lethenteron camtschaticum, assembly GCA_018977245.1. Classification (NCBI taxonomy): domain Eukaryota; kingdom Metazoa; phylum Chordata; class Hyperoartia; order Petromyzontiformes; family Petromyzontidae; genus Lethenteron; species Lethenteron camtschaticum. Next base: position 1,988,693 of record MU249618.1, read on the forward strand.
TAATACATGTTTTCTTTTGGGTTAGATCGCGTAAATATATAAATGTGTCGTTAAACCGTCCACCACCGACACAGCTAATTAGTAAGGTCTGTCACATACTGGCGAAACGTCGTACTCAGATTGTAAATGCTGTGGCATGTTCTATTACGTGACAAACCTTACTAATTGGCTGTGTCGGGTGGTGGCGGGTTTAACGACACATTTTATATTTACGCCATCTAACCAACAACCTGTATTATGGAAGTACAGATATTATGAGAGAGCTATAGGTGCCAGCAATAGTGACGAGGCAAGTAGGCGCTATGTTTTAGTCCAGTGGTTCTGAGCATTCAATGCAGCTTGCCCACTTTGGTTTTCAATCGTAAAAAATAACGTTAATAAATACGTGCTTTGATGCGACAAAGAAGTTGTTCTTCTTGGTTTTCGTAAAGTCACGTAGAAGGAAATAATACAAATAAAACATTATGTTTTATTTTTAATCTTTTATTATTTTATTATNTCCCTTCTATGACTAAGAAAAGAAGAACAATGTCGCATAAAGTTATGTATTTTTTTTATTTGTTTTTTATTTTCCTTCTACGTGACTTTACGGAAAGAACCAAGAAGATGAATCCCTGCAGTCACGAAAGCGTTAAATCGAAAAAAAGAAGTTGTTACTTACATGCCCGTGCTTAATGAGTGTTTTCCATTATTTACCTTCTAACAAAATCTGGCCATGTTTCGCCCCAGAAAGGGCATCTCGCACCCCCAGGTACTGAACCTCTGGTTTTAGTCGAACAGCAGTGAGACAAGCGCGTGTGAATCGACGACGACAGTTTGTGTTGTTATGTTGTTGAAGCATGACACGAACGAATCGCTGGCGTCCATGTGCAGAATATAAGCAACACGGGACACCCGGAAACCGGTCCAGAACGTCCTCGTGTTAAACCTACGCTGCTGAAATGATGCACTCCCATAAAGCTGGGTTGTCTCATNTAAAGCTTATTTCATGTGGAGAGACAGATATGGAAAGAGGCGTGCACCTCCGATTAGCACGGTTGGCTACGTACGGTGTGAAAGAAGTTCAACATACATACGTGCTGTGCACATAGTTGCGTCGTGGCTTATACTCTCCACCACAACACTAATGATGATGTAGTCTCATGCATTAGATAANTTTGCGTCGAAATTGGACCCGTATCCACAAGGAGAAATGGCCCTTGCCTGTAAACACTTGGAAGTTCACCAGAATTGGTTTAAGCAAGGCTGACTGCTGCACAGACACTGTGTAGCCGATGGATGTGTAAAATACTAATTTATTTACGTGGAGAGACACATATGGTGTCATTATCTGCTCCTTTTTGTGATAGTGGTTACTGTACTATAGACCCGACAACCTGAGTTCCATCTCCAACCACGCCTAACTTCAGTGGTGAATAATATCTGAGCCATCCTGTCCCCCTTCCCTGGATATCAACTCGCAGTGACTGGAGTGGTGATTATTGTAAGAACAACAACAAAAAACATGATCGATATGTCGTGCGTGAGGGTAGGCCACTCGTGAGTCGCTATAGTCTCTGCATTGAAACCTCCAGTGGTCACAATCTCTGCATTGAAACCTCCAGTGAGTCACAATACTCTCTGCATTGAGACCTCCAGTGAGTCACAACTCTCTGTATTGAGACTCCAGTGAGTAACTCTGTATTGAGACCTACAGTGGGTCACAATAACATCTGCATTGAGACCTCCAGTGGTCACAAACTCTCTGTATTGAGACCTCCAGTGGTCAAAATAAATCTGCATTGAGACCTAAATCTGCATTGAGACCTCCAGTGGTCACATCTGTATTGAGACCTAAAGTGAGTCACAAACTCTCTGCATTGAGACCTACAGTGAGTCACNANCCTCTGCATTGAGACCTCCAGTGTGTAATCTCTGCATTGAGACCTACAGTGGTCAAAAACTCTCTGCATTGAGATATCACGGAAAGCTGCAGGGCTACGAAGCCCAACAGCCCTGTCCAACAAAGCCACACATGCTGCTTGAACACGTTGGTCTGGGAAGCCAAGATGCCGAGACTAAACCATATTTGCACGTGGGGAGACAGAACGGAGTTCTGCTGTACATCTACTCACAATGCTCCATGGCAATGCACGTGGAGGTGGTTGTATCTGTACGTGACCTTTGCTTTACTCGTCTTAACTTCCCGCCCCCCCCCCCACAAACGTACACAACAGTTTGACAAGCAGCATGAAGTGGGACCGTGCAAAGAATAACGCTTTCGGGGGGCGTTAACGACTCCCCCCCCGACCCCGTCTGTGTGAAGTCTGCCGCACTGCCGTGTTTCTTCTTTCCAGAAGCGCCGATGGCTCCCCGGTCAGCATATCACGGGTCCAAAATAGCAGCGGCGCTCCAGGACTTTGGGGATTACAGTGCCGGCAGTGAGCGCGNTTTCAAACGCGCCTGGTTACGCGTTGCATTCGCCATGCGCACGTGCGCGGCCCGGTTCGTCAATCCGCTGCTGGAAGAGGGCCCTCGACCACACGTCGGGAAACAGTTGACCATACTTCTGACCCCTCGTGCTAAGATGAGGTCCGGGGGAGGCACAACAGTCTGAACGCAAAAACGCAGTCCTAAAGAAAGACTGTAGCTTGTTATTTAGATTAAAGCGAAACCGCTTCCTGTATAGTGGGTTATGTATGTACGTTGAAATTCTTTCGCGCCGTACGTAGCCAACCGTGCTCATCAGAGGAAGATGTTCCAGATCATGCAGATTCGCAGCTAAAAGCGCGCGATGCCGTGACCGTCACCGTTTGGCGGGTGGCTAGAAACCGCTGCCACGCTCCTGGACGAGCTTCAGCAAAGGTATCGTGTGGCTTCATCTTCTTGGTTCTTTCGGTAAAGTCACGTAGAAGGGAAGTAATAAAATAATAAAATAAAACATAATAAAATAATCTAATAATAAAACATAATAAAATAAATTAAGTTTTTTTATTATTTTATTACTTCCCTTCTACGTGACTTTACCGAAAGAACCAAGAAGATGAATCCCTGCAGTCACGAAAGCTTTAAATCGAAATGTATCGTGTNGCTTGTTTGTGGCGAGCAATGGATTTCACTGCATTGCCCCAGATGACGGGTTGGCCTGGAGCACTCACCGTATCGGCCAGCGCCCTAAGGGTGAGCGGTGACCTTTAAGTCCTTGGACCCTTCCTCCACCTTCTCCTTGGGTGACCCCTTGGGTGCCTGATTTCTCACTCGATATTTCTGGCACACTCGCCTGCTCGCCTGGAGAAGGGACGGTGCGAACGAGTTCAACACGCGTGCATTATCGCGAGGCACTACCACCGAGCAGAATGTGTGCGTATCTATCCGTAATAATCCTATTATTGTACCAATGATACCATATATTATCGTACCATATATTCACGCAAGCTCACCTTTCCACCGCAAATCACGAGGACAAATTTACTTGGAAAAAATGTTTGTGTATAGTGTGCGTTGCGAACAACAATTTAACATAAAACAAGGTGATGACAACACCAGTGACGCACAACACGGCCAAGATCCAGGGCACGGGGATGGATAACACAACACGAAGGGAGAGAACACCACGGAAACAAAACACGAACCAAGTGGGGCTACAAGTGTAAACTTGAGCTCCGACATCACACAGAGAGAGAGAGAGTCCAGGGCATGACCACACGGGAGCCCACAGCGCCACCGACCCCAGATGAACTCTGAGCTCCTCACACAGGAGATGCGCCAATGTGGCGTGCCACGTGGCAATTCCCGGAACAGCGTTCCAGACGGTTCGGGGTGAGAGTGACCCTCGCCGGCGCTTGTCACATTCCGCCGAAGTCGTAAGGCCACTTNGGGGGGTGAGGGGGCAACGGTGCGTGACCTCGCGTGCTCCACGTACGCGCGCGGGTATTTATTTGGTGGTCACACATTTACTGCCATCAATGTCACTTTCGCCGAATTCACGCATCACAGATGTCCCCCGTTGCTTCCACTCCATGCACCTCATCTCCACGATCACATCCATGCGTACCGCTGTTAATTCCGTAGAAGGCGTCTTGGCAAAGGCATTTATAAAGTAAGATGTGACACGGTGCAAAACGAACTCTCATGTTCAGGTGGTCAAGCCCAGACAACGCGCCGGGAGCCAGCGGAGTTGTGTATCGCTCCGATGCATTTGTGGATCGGGCATTGCGTCGTTGTTACGGTCTGTTCTGGATGACCACAGTCGCACACTGCTACTGCAGAGTTTTTAATTTTCAATTTTGTGCATCAGGTCCGCATCTGCACGGTTTGTGCGGTGGATGCGGTTTGGGGTGGACCACGATTCGTGGAAGATCAAACCCAGGGATCTTCTGCGTTGGTCTTTCACGAGGTGTTTGTTTGTGACTTCTTTTTGAAATCCATTCAGCTCTCCAAGACTGATGAGGCTTGGAGGCTTAGCTCACTCGCCTTGCGTGACGAGCGCGTGTTTGAAGAACTTCGATGGAATTTCCAACACAGGTGGGGGCANGGGGGGGGGGCTTGGGTTTTAGAGTGACCAGTTGCGCAGATTGTGACGTTCTCCAATAANCCTCGTGATGCACGCGCGGTGTCCTTNTTTGATGGTGACTTGTCTCCTAGCCACAGCAAGAGTGGCTCATTCGTGGCCGACGAAGTCGACGATTGATTGGGCAAGTTCGTGAACTGATGCACCGTCACCATCGCAGCGTGGCACGAAACAGGCCGTGCGTCTGAGTACGTCGAACACCGCGGTATTTGCGCGTGAATTACAGCCAGAATTGGTTGACGTCAGAATATATATTAATTGCTGGTGGAATCCGTGCTCTGGCCCAGGGAAGAGTTAACTGATGACGACCCACACGTTTAAATATACTATAGCCCGATGTTGTGAACTTATGAATTGCCCAGGCTGGCAGCTTGAGCAGGGGCAGAGGGAGACGGCATCACGGGTGGTCGAGTGGGTGAGAGCGAGCTCCAGGCTATAGAGGCAGCAGCAGCAGCAGGAAGAGCAATATTGCAATAAACGACGGTCTGAATGTATGAAATTTGCGTCAAAATTGCGCAACTTCCCTGTGGCTAGGCACAGCGAGTCCTATTCACAAAGTGTTTTCTCAACGCGGACAAAGGCAAGATGCAGCCCTGCATATCTCAGTCGCAGCACTGCTGGCAGAAGGAGCTCTATGAGAGGGAGCTCTAGAGGTCCCCTCTTGTGAATATTTTGGCTTCGTCTTTCATGCTGGATAGACATTTTAACACGTAGGCTTTCGTAGATAGACGTATTGAAAGAGGTGTTAGTATCCACACTTTATACCACCACAACAGCTTGCTCTGGTAGGTGAACGAAGGTNGGGGGGGGCAGGAGGGGGGGCTTTGATTTGTGACCAGGTCACTTCTGAAAAAGAAGCTAATAGCTCAGTGGGCTTTACATTTTAAATGATTTGTTTATTTGTCTTATACTTTGCACTCCTATCGTGTTGTATATTGTTTGTTGTTGTAGTAACGTTCTGATCTGCCCCTACTGGGCATCTGTAAAAAAAATCGCTTCCTAGCTCATCGGATTCCTCCCGTGTTAATACATATTCTGATTTCAAGTTTCCCATTGTTTCAGCTGTCCATGCGGTGGAACCAGCTGAATTTGCCCGCTCCAGATTGCATAAGCAGGGTGCTTCCCCCGCTCCTCCAATTCGCACGGTTGGCTACGTACGGTGCGAATAAGTTCAACATACGGTACATACATATAGCCATTACACCAGGGCGGCATCCCATCTCTCAGTGATACAGACCATCAGAACCGGCCCTAGACCTTTGGGGCCCTAAGCAAATTTGGTTGGAGGCCCCTTTGATGTATGATTTTTTTCACCCCAGCAGCAGTGACTCTAGGGGCCCTCTGCTGGCCACGGGGCCCTTTGCAATTGCAAGGGTCGCTTAGTGGCTGGGCCGGATCTGCAGACCGTCCAGAGACTGCGGGAGAGCGCAGTTGGCAGGTTATTTTGGATTCCTCGTTGACGCTTTTGTGCGTCTTGTCTATATCACGGCCTCTGTTTTGAACTCTCTAGCATTTGTGTGTGTGTGTACGGCGGTTGAAATAAAGAAGAACGTTTGTGCATTATTGATCGCCTACGTTACCGTGTGCATTGGTGCGCGTGTGTGTGCGAACCTGTGTGCATCGTTTCGAAGGGCGGCGCTGTCGTGCAATGCGTATTTGTTACATGGAAATGATCGTCATCGTCGTCGTCATTATTTGCGTGCAAGAAACAATGACGTGTTTTGCGCGTTTTATTTGTTATCCAAATTGATGATGATGATGACGAAAATGTATTTACAGCCCTCTAAACCACCACTAGATGAAGAATGTATCTGTTTGCCACGGGGTAATTGATCATACGTTGTCTCCCTCGTGGATACAAAGCGGCCGGGCGTGGTGCTGGCATCTACCAGCTCGTGTGCCTTCATGGGTGCTCGCTTACAACACTTGCCCAAAAGTCTGCTCAGGCTACGGGGAGGTGGGGGGTCAAGACTGGTTTAGTTATCACGAGCTATGACTTTAGCCGTGGCCTGGATCAAACTCAGCGGACCGGGTTTATCGTGCACCACCGCTCCACTCAGAGATCACAACGAACATCCCAAGCACACGCACCTGTGGTAGAATGTTCAGGGCACAGTGCAGTGTAATGCATTAAAACAAAAGTATGAACTTACATAACCGCTTGGCCAGCCAAAGCAGACGCTGTATTAATGACGCGTTCACCTTGTACGGTGGAGCGCTAGTGAATGTGGTTTGGCAAATACTACCGCGCACGCTGCCTAACATCAGCGTGAACATAGACGTGTATTTCATCATGGCCATCACCACCATCGCATCATCCCTTAACGTGATGGTCGCGGGGTCCCAGCGATGCTTACGCAATCAACTCCTTCCATCGCCTCGGCCGTATGCGATCTGCCAATGTCTGCCGTTAATCAGAATAAAAAAAATTTGTATTTCTTATGGAGAATCCGATGAGTTATAAAGCTCCTTTGTTTTTACAGACGTCCAGTCGGGGCACGGGGGGGGGGGTCAGAACGTAACTGCAACAATAAAACAACACGTAAAAAGACGATAGGAGTGCAGTGTATAAGAAATGTAAACAAATACCGGAGCAAAATATAAAATATACATATGCAAACGAAACTATATATTGTTTATCTTACCAAGTAAGCCCACTTAGGTATTAATTTTTTCAGAAGCACTTGGCCACAAATGATAGCACAACAACTTGGCTTATCACGCGAGCATTTCAGCTTATCTCCTCGGTCCAAGGACGGGACGTTCTTCCTACGGATGTGCCTTGGCCGACCCGCCTCTCTCCTCCTCCGTCCCTTTGACGGGCTGGGCCCTTCCTTGCAGGAATGTGCTGGAAAGAACGCCTCTGCTCTTTGAGTGAGCGAGCAAAACGATGATCTTCAGCCTTATTTTTGCTGTTTGCAGTACAGTAGTGGGTTCGTGTAGCTGGGCATTTTTAGTCACCTCCGCACGAATCAACTCGTTTGTATAATGCCCTGTGTTTGTACACCTCAGTGGTCAACCCATGGCACTGGGTCTGTGTGCATGGAGCGGTAGTGTAGCGGTTAGCGCACTGCGCTGCGAACCTGGCGACCCGAGTTCGATTCCGCTCACGGCCAACAACAGTCACGATATCTGAACCGGTCCTGGGCTTCAATAGGTCAACTCAGCCTTAAATGAGCACTGGTGCTGGTGTGTAAACATCGGCACTGGGAGACAAAGCGGTCGGGCGTGATGTTGGCCTCCAACCCCTTCGTGTGCCGTGCCGCCTCATAGGTACTCGCCAAACAGCACTTGCCCCAACAGTCTGTTACATACACGTGTGTGTGCACACCAGTGTGTGAAATTCGAAGCAGTCTTGAGAAGTACGGCGTCTCAAGCGTCGGTATCCTCTTCTCGGTGTGTCCCTTGTTACTACCACGTTTCGCAGCCATGTGATGCTCTGGCGATGTACGATTGTTCACTCGGAGGTGAGTTTTGTATTACGTTATACGTCTTTGTTTACCGATAGCATTCTTAGTTTGGAACGTTCCGTTGGGATGGCCAATCTGGTCTTAACCACATTAATTAATTTTCATCTTGTGTGATGTTTTGCTTCTAAATATTTAAAGAGGATCATGCTCTTTAGTTTGTTTTTTCTCCTCGACATACCGTACTCACCGCATCATCACATGCCCAGTAATCCGCGTCGTCGCAAAGTGTGCGGTGCTCAGAATCATTCTGAACGCGTGCGCATCGCTATCAAATTGTTTATCAACCTCCTGCTTTGTGCGATTTCAATATACAGAACAAAGCAGAGGGTCAGGTGGCTTCCGTTTGAGCGCTGACTTGGCACCGCTGAGATCCTGGATTTGAATACAGGCCGCCCCATCCAAACCAGAATAAGAAAAGCAACTTCGGCATTTTCAAAAAAAAATTCTAGGGGCGCAGCGGGGCTAGGAGATGTTATCTCCCTGCCTCGTATACAGAGGTCGTGGATTCTATCCCGACTCTGACGCCGGCTGTATATTTCGAATTTGCTTGTCTATCTCCCTGTGGATTTTTCTCCGGATTCTCTGGGTTTTGCCCTCGACATTTAGAATCAACGTGCGTTTAGGGTGTTTGGCTGCTTGAAATTTCCACGTGGTAAGCCACTTCGTTGAGCTGTTATCTGCGGCTAGGTCTCTTTTGAAAACGCCCTAAATATCTCAGTTGGGCCTTACCTGATAAAATAAAGAGGCATAGTTGCTCCTCGCGAGCAGTAAGTTGATGGTCTCAGCCCGGTCACCAATGACGACACACACACAAACCCTATCATGTAAAACGTCAAATTTCGATTTAAAGCTTTCGTGACTACAGGGATTCATCTTCTTGGTTCTTTCGGTAAAGTCACGTAGAAGGGAAGTATGTAGTTTATACTTTAGTTTTCTACGTGGTTGTTTAGTAACTGAAGCTACATACTATTATTATTCCTTTCCTTTGTTAATGCTACTCCGTACACCCTCCCTTGGTGCTGCTGATCCTGCATAATGCATGGGCATAATATGACTTTGAAACCTACCCGCCCACCTCCTACGCATTTCCCATGAATATGCTAAATTCCTCTTCATATGCACATTCTTTTTGTTAAGGCGCTCTTCTTGCACCTCCAACCCAGCGTATATATAAGCTCCTAGCTTGGTAGTGTCTCATTCTTCACCTGAAGACGGCTGCTTGCGTTGTAGCCGAAACGTCGTGAGAATTATTATGTTTAATTTTTATTATTTTATTACTTCCCTTCTACGTGACTTTACCGAAAGAACCAATAAGATGTAAAACGTCATTCTGAACTTAATTTGTAGAAAAACAAAAAGGTTCAGCTCTCAGAATAAAACAATATCGGGTTGACTGGCAAGCGAGAATCAGTAACTGTCTGCAGCAGGGCATGTGGGGTAGTGCTGCTCTCTTGTATAAACAAGAGGTTGCGTGATGAAGGGAGCTCAGAGGGAGCTCTGTGGAATTCCCTTCCGTGATCCGTGCTGTGTCCGCGCTGCGAATGGATACTTCGTCACGTGACATGGCATCAAGTGGGCGCTACAGAATCAGAAGACATCACGGGATCGCCTTTGCCAGTACCAAAATGTGAGAATGGGTTTTTCGCCTTTATTCTGGCAACAAAACAGTTGTGTTAATATGTTAAAACACAAAACTGAAACATTTTACAAGGATAATGTCTGCATTAACCACAATACCTGTGGTCAGAATGCAAACAAAAAACATACAAAACTTCAAATCTAGATTAAAAAACATAGCGCCTTCACTGTTCACTCCAACAAGGAAGGGGCGCCACGGTGGCGAGATGTTAACTACCTCGCCTGGTATACAGGAGGTCGTGGGTCCGATCCCGACTCTGACGCCTGCTGTATATTTGGAGTGTGCGTGTCTCTCTCGTGGTCGCGTGGATTTTTCTCGGGGTACGCCTTTTNCCCCTCCCCCTCCACATTTAGAATCAATATGCGTTCAGAGTATCTGGCTGCTAGAAATTTCTACACGATGATAAGCCACGTCGTTGAGCTGTCATTGTGGCGAGGTCGCTTCTGAAAAAAAAACATCGAAAAATCTCAATGGGCCTGACATGGAAGAATAAAAAATTTAGTTTAGTAGTTTTACAAAGACAAAGATCCCCCGTATAGCCTTAACAGACTGTAGGGGCAAGTGCTGTTAGCGAGCACCTATGAAGGCCGCAACGGTACACGAGGGGGTGGGTGGCCAGCACCACGCCCGACCGCCTTTGTCTCCCTAGTGGTGATGTTTACACACCGCACCAGGTACTCATTTGAGGCTGAGTCGACCTAGGGGAGGCCCAGGACCGGTTCAGATAATCGCCACTGGTGTTGGCCGTGAGCGGGAATCGAACTCGGGTCGCCGGGTTAATAGCGCAGCTCGCTAAACGCTACATTATCGCTCCCCTTAACATACACACATNCACACACACACCGCTTTCGTAACCTCAACCGGCTTCGTTGCACTCCACGCATCGCTCATTCTCCCCCACGACTCTCTCGCTCACAACTCTTCGCTGCAACTGCGTGCTGTCATCACGGCGAAACTGAGAGCGATGCCCTCACCCGCCACCGAACCCTCCCCCACCCCGATGCGTCTCCTCCAAAAATAAATTGGCCCTTCACTGCGAGCGTGATTCGCACGCCCAGCGATATATTTGTTTCTCTTTCAAATAACCCGTCCGCGGAATATACCCGCTGCGCCCTCTCGGCTAGCGATGTGGGGGGGTATCCGATTATTTAACTAATCGATTATTCTATCTACCGATTACCAGTTCGATGGGGGGGGGGGATGTCTCGCCTCTCCGTTTCCAAGTGTGTCGCAGGACGAGAGGTGATGGGCCGATTTGGTGACGTCTTTGGCATCTTATAGTAGCAGGTTTTTACCCTTTAAACTGGTACAAAACTGACACCTTTATACAAGGCATCATGTTTGCAATAACCACAACACAAGCAGTCAAATTGCAAACAAAATAAACAACTCTGATAATGATAATGATATGCACTGTCCTTGAAGTTGATTGGTCCACACTAGAGACAGCTTTTCTTAGAGCCTAGTCTCCATTGGTGTTGGACCAGATGACGCCAAAAGGCGCACAATTTAGAGGTCTCATAGTGTCTTTGGCATCGTAAAGCCACGGCTGAGGCTTCCCTGCCTTAGGGAGGATGGGGCGGGTGAAACAATTAATGGGCCCTAATAAAATGTGATCATTACAATTGCACGCCAATTGATCGACTTAACTAATTGTGCCAGCTCTGGACGGAATAGCTGTATGTGCAGTCAGCAGTCTTCGCCGTTACACAAATGCATAGCGCCATCTCGTGTTGCCCAGAGAGATTGTTCAAATGCGCGGCGTCCTTTACTCTCAGTGACACGCCACTAGGATGCCAAGAATGCGTGACTGTGCAAGGCGCACGTCTAAAATAAGACATGAACAGGTGTCGCAGGCAAAACGTGAAAGGCGAAAAGATTAATCTGACTTTCACCACCACCACCACCCAGGCTAAGAGGAGGGCTTTGAACTCGAGAACCCAGGGCTAGGTTATAACCCAGATCCGGGCAGTGTTTGCCACATTTGCGATCGCAGACTTGCAAAGAGGACGTCGAAACATCTGACAACCAGTGCCGGATTATCCTAGCAGCGAAAGTAGCAACATATGCTACGGGCCCGCACTTTCAAGGGCCCCGCGCTAAATTCTGTCAAGCTTGATTTGAAGCTTTCGTGACTGCAGGAATCCATATTTTCTGGTTAGATAGATGGTGTTTTCTTTTGTTATTTTTTCATCTACGTGACTTTACCGAAAGAACCAGAGAGTATGCTTTCAAGCTATTAATTTCGGTTCAGTGATTCTGCACTTGCTCTATTACTATAGTACTATACTGCCTTCAACTTTCATGAACGACCGGGTGTTTAAGGTTAGCGATTTGTCGTATTATCCGGCTGTATAACAAATGAAAATACAATTACTTTACTATGCAAGTTAAACATTGTTGTTTTTAATATTTACGTGTTTTATTTATTTGCCCCCTTTATAACATATGCTACAGGACCCGCAATAGCTTAATCCGACACTGCAGTCAACCAGCGGTGGTTAAAATAAACCGGATTCATTCTGACGGCTAGACACTGAACGTCAAAACCCGGTGCTGTGAACTCAATGCTGCGAGTCAAAGTAAAATCACTCCCGGTAGGCCACGTGGCAGACAACACCGTTGTTGACGTGGAGAGACAGATATGGGCACTGGATACAATGCCGGATGAAGCTAGTGCGGGCCTGTAGCATTTGTTATNAAAGGGCCCTAAATACAAAAAAACACGTAAATATTAAACACACATTTTTACTTTTGCATAGTAAAGCAATTGTATTTTTGTTATTTGCTATACAGCCAGATAATACGACAAATCGCTAACCTTAAACACCCAGTCGTTCATAAATCGAAGGCAGTATATACTATAGTAATAGAGCAAGTGCAGAATCACTGAACCGGAATTGATAGTTTGAAAGCATTTAGCGCGGGGCCCTAGAAAGTGCGGGGCCCGTAGCATATGCTACTTTTGCAACTATGTTAATCCGGCACTGAGTCTGGATATTAACTCTTGTGCCAACGCTAATTTGTCCTCAAATTGAATTCCACAGCGCCCTCTTACTCCCTCGTGTGGAACAGGCGCGGAGTTTGAGTAGCCCGTTTATGCTGCCCCGTCACCGCGTGTCTTGCCGCGTCCGTCAGGCAGTGGGCACAGTTGCGTCGTATTTAATTGTGCGCTTCCGTGCGAGTTTGCCCGGTGGGCTTCTTGTACGTCACGCACCTANGGGGGGGGGGGTCAGACATTGTGACGATGTGACGAGGGGGGGGGGGTGAGATATGTGACGTCACATCAAAATGCGCAACTTTAAATAAATATAGACAACACGTTCTACTTAATAAAATAGACTTTCTAATAAATGTTTTCTCCTACAACATCAGAGTGCAGCGCCACATTAAAGCGATTTGAAGCATGTTTTTTTTTTCGGGGGGGGGGGCAGAGCTTTGTGACGTCATATTTGAGGGGGGGGTCTGACTTTTTGTGACGCCGTGTGACGAAGGGGGGGGGGGGTCAAAAATCATCCAAAATCGCGTGACGTCATTCTCTTTACTTTGCACTCCTATCGTGTTTTTGTTTGTTGTTGTAACGATCTGACCCCGTGCCCCTGCGAGACGTCTGTGGAACAGAGCTTTTTCGCTCATCGGATTCGTCCAGCATAAATAAATCATCATTCTGATTCTGACTTGGCATCACATCTTCATCAACACATTTGACAGCAGTGGTAGCTGTCGCTTTGCAGCACAAGGTGACAATGGACAAGCTCGCCTGCAAACGGGCACGAGTCTATGAGTCGGGGACGGCAATTGCTGCTACTGTGTGTGTGTGTACGGCATCTCCGATTAGCACGGCTGGCTACGTATGAAGTTCAACATACACACACACAATCCCAATTGAGTCGTTTGTCATCGAGATCCTTCCGTTTGGCCCTATAGTTTCATGTATCTGGATGAAAAAAGAAATAACTCAACGAAAACTATTTTTTTTTATTTTACCAGGTAAGGCCCACTGAGCCGTTAGCTGTTTAATACCAAGCGACCTCGCCACAAATGATAGCTCAAAAGTGCTTATATGTGAAACAATAGCAGCAGCCAACTACTCACGCGTGTGTCTAAATGTGAAGGAAAAACCGGAGGCCTGGAGAAAAATCTACGCGACCACGGGGAGAACACGCAAATTACAAATATACACAGCAGCAGCAGGCGTTAGGGTCGGGATCGAACCCACGACCTCCTGCATACCAGGCGAGGTAGTTAACATCTCGCAACCGTGACACCCCTTTATTGGAGCGAACAGTGAAGACGCTGCTGCGGCTCTCCCATAGCCTGTCACAATGTATACACACACACAACACAGAGGTGGCTGTGGCGTACGACGCTTAAACCTGGGCCACATGCGGCTCTGTGAGCGCGACAGGGAGAGGTCGCTTTTTGTGTTTTGCAATGTTTCGTGAGATTGTAAGGACGCGGGGGGGGGGGCGGGCCNGGGCGAACCACACCGCGTGGCCCCTCGACGAACTTCTGACACCGTGACGTCGAAGGGCGGGGTCTCCCCCCCAAAAAAATAATGTGGGGCCAGGGCGGTCGCCCCGATTCGCCGTACTGCTAGGGACGGCTCTGGCGTTAATTGGGGTTTGTTGGGCACTACCCCAAACCGTCGCGACCTTCTGGGTGTCAGTACCGAGTGAGGAGAAGGCCTTCATCCAGCAGCAGATTGGCATGTGTATTATCATAGCAGACTCATGGTGGTTCGCTGGATATCTGGAGCGCCACGGAGGTGAGACGTTAACTACTTCGCCTGGTGTACAGGAGGTCATGGTTCGATCCCGACCCTGATACATGTTTATTTGGAGTTTGAGTGTTTTCCCGTGGTCGCGTGGTTTTTCTCGAGTCTTGCGGTTTTTCCCTCCACATTTAGACACTTGGCTGCTATATATTTCCACGTGATAAGCCATTTCGTTGAGCTATCATTTGTGGCTAGGTCGCTTTTGAAGCTATATAACTCAACTAGCTTTACCACCCGGCTTCGCCCGGACTTGGATTCACCACGTCCGGCCGCCTTTGCCTCCCCCCCCAGTGGCGATGTTCAAACACCACTCCAGTTCCTCGTTTGAGGCTAGTGGAGGCCCAGGAGCGGTTAAAATAATCGTCACCGGTGGTGGCCGTGAGCGGGAATCGAACTCGGGTCGCCGGGTTCGGAGCACACCTTCCTAACCACTGCACTACCGCATGCACAAACACACACACACACACACGTGTTACTGAGCTACACACATGTATACACGCGCATGCGTGCACAATAATGACTTGGATGAAAATGTGACGGTCATTTTGACACCATGGGCAACACCGCAGTGGCCAGGTTGGATCTCAGAGGCAATTATCATCACGATTCTCATCTCGGCTGTCATTTACTCGAATGTCTCGTTAATGATTTAGATTTTTTTTACCGGCTTTCGTAGCCTTGTGTGCAAGCGCTTGCGNAAAAAGACAGAGCAAGGAGTTGACAACGTACGTATCGTGCTTTGTGTTCATGTGTCGTGTAGAGCGCCTTTGCCAAATCCACTGCTGGATGATGGCCTCCCAAGCCGTGTCGGTCATGGGGCGTTGTTTGACCATACTTCACCACGCTGGTCGGTGCAGATTGTTTCAGAGAACACTCGCTACTGATGTTATAGCACTGCCGGGAATCTAACCCAGGCCGATGGGTGTGCTGCAAGGTGTACTAAGCACTGCACCACCGTTCCCCTATCATTCTTTGTATTATGTATGGATCCTTTGAATGTTTAAGAAATGAAATAGGTATATTTATAAATTCCCATGAATATTTTCAGATGTNAAAAAAAATTGATGAAAACAGCACCTGCTATGTTTTCATTGCTTTAATAGAGACGAGTTTGCTTAGTAATTATTTATTTCATCGCCCATTAATGTATTATTTGCTTCATAAACCTTCAGATGTGTATGACTCGGATGCCCTGTTCCGATCTAAATTGTCGCACAGGTGATGACACCTGCTCCTAAGTCATCTGCACATTTGCATTACAAAGTGGATGCAACACAAAGCCCAAAGCACCAGACGTAGCACTACTCCCTCAGTGGTTGTGTGCCTGCAAGAAATGCATCGAATTCCACACAAAGAGAATTGATGTAATTCTAATCAGCCGTGGTTACATCACATGGGCATCGCTACAGCCTCCTCATTACCGATCACACACATCAACAGATTTAAAGTCAGCACTACCATCGTGCCTATGGTATCAGACTCAGTTACAATAGGCATCATCTGGATTATATACCCAGCTGTGTTTCATTCACTACTGGCTGGAGATATCCCCTCCCCGCCATAGAATGTGGAATTTCAATAACTGGTCAGGGCTGTAAACACAATATGAGCACCACCTCAAAGCTTGTTTGAACAGGAGATCACTTTGACATGGATATGAATTTCTCCCCTCTTTGGATATCGTGAGATACAGTATCCTCATTCCAGTGATATGTCTTGGTTTTGTTTGTATCTTGGAGGTTGTAACCCTATACAGCAGTGGATAGACAATGGCTGCTGATGATGATGATGGTGGCTTTGAGTGCTGACCAGCCGCATATATGTGCGTCTCACTGCTGGTGGAAGACTCATGCGTCTCTCTGGCTGTTTTTTGCTTTCACAGGGCCACCCACACACTCTCCTCACCAGCCAACAAGCCAGCCAGTCAGATACAATGTCAGCCAGCAGACCAGCCAGTGCCCCATCCAGCCAGCTAATCAGCCAGTACCTGGCAAGCCAACCAGCCATCCACCAGCCTGTCAGCGAGCCCACCAAGTCAGCCACCAAACCAGCCCAGCGCCAGCNACGAGCCCACCAGCCAGCCAGCTGACCAGCCAGCCACCAGCCAGCCAGCCCACCAGTCAACCAGCTGCCAGCCAGACCATCAGCCAGCCAGCTGACCAGCAACCAGCCAGACCATCAGCCAGCACCAGCCAGAGCCAGCCAGACCACCAGCCAGCCAGCCCACCAACCCACCAGCCAGCCAGCTGCCAGCCAGTCAACCAGCCAGACCATCACCAGCCAGCTGACCAGCCAGTCAGCCAGNTGACCAACCAGACCACCAGCCAGCCAGCTGACCACCAGCCAGCTGATCAGCCAGCCAGCCCACCACCAGCCAGCTGACCAACCAGTCAGCCAGCCAGCCAGCCCACCAGCCAGACATTCAGCCCACCCGCTCGATCAAGCTGGTCAGGAGCGCGACAAGCGAGGCGCGTTTTCTGCTCGAGTGCGTGACGTTCCACGGGCGTGAGGACGCGCAGGACGCGGGCTCGGGCCCCGCTGTTCTGGCGCTTTCCGCTCCTGCTCTGCAGGAATGAAAACACGCGCCGCTCCCATTCCCTGCGCGCCCGTCGTTACAAAACAAAGCGAGCGCACGCGCTGAGCAAAACGAGCGGGCATTACGGGGACCACCATGGAGACATTCGCACGAGTGAGCGATGGCAAAGGTGCAGCCTGCAATGGCTGGCTCGTGCCACTGCCGGCTCTCGAGGGCGGTGAATCGCATTCCGCGGTCTGCGGGGCGCTGTGGCATATGCTCTGATTAATTAGCAGTCGATTTAACTTTGAATCGTGTTCCTGGCGTATGGTGCTGCGCGAATTTCCCTTTGAGGGTTGACCGTGAGTGATCTGCGGTCCAAAAACGTCGGAAGCGCTGCTCTAGAGGGCATTTGGCCTCCTCTTACACAGTGGCCATATGTCTTCCAATAGGTGGCCGTACGCACACTTTACGCCTGCACATCTGTGAAAAGAGCTCCCTAGCTCATCGGATTGCTCCAGTATAAATAAATAAATATGCGGATTCTGACCCGCCGCACGCGACCTCCCGGTGAACTCGCCGCGGCGAACCATTTGTCCCGCTGTGTTGGAGAGAGGTGAAGAGGATTTAACAACAACAACAACCGCTTGCACTGTTGCTGGCGCAACTGCCGCGCCGTGAGTGGAGCGCGCGCAGAGAGAATTCCCGGTGTCTTCCTGCGCCAAGCGCACGGCAAGTTTGCGTGAACTCAACGTCCCCGTGCAAAACTAGCGTGCCGCGTGTGCGCGATACGCTTCGGGAGTTGCGCCAAACTAACGCCGCCCGGTCCGCGCGCCAAGGAGCGGAATGATCGCGATGTGGGTCCATCGATTGGTTCGGGTGTCCGCGCAGTCACCGCGCTGTGGGTCATCTTTAATAGACGCACGAGAGGAGGAAGAGGTCGCTGCTTGACGGAGCAACACGAGTCCTGTCCCGTGGAGTTGACCGCCGGCGAAGTTTTATTTACTTTTGTTTTCTTACCGGGTAGGGCCCACTCGGTATCTCGCTCTTTGTTCAGAAGCGACCTGGCCGCAAGAGATGGCCACATAGGACGTCAACGATTGTTGAGATCACAGGATCGTGAGAGGTGCTGACGGTTTGGGTAGGCTTCATGCAGCAGTGGATCGATCATGGCTGGTGACAATGAGGACATTTAGTTCAGATTAGGTCTCATATCAGATGCTTATTTTTTTGTTTTACATGCTATTTGACCTGAGTACGAATGCTTGGAAACCAAACACAACACCTGGATACGTCCCTTGTGAGCAGTTCAATGGGTTAACTTACCAGGGAATCTACTTTACGTGACAAACCTTCCTAATTGGCTGTGGCGGGTGGTGGCGGGTTTAACGACACATTTATATTTACGCGATCTAACCTAAAAAAAACTATATTATTGGATGATATTGGTCGCGAAAGCCTACTTACGTGTTAAACCAATCTAAATAATTTCAACGAATGACCACCAGAGGGCGACAGGGCTACGCCGTGTCGCTGTCTATTTTCTGACCTTTCTTTAACGAGTGATGCGCTGCCGTGCCCGTAACGGGTGAGCACCCTGGACTTGTCAGCCCAGAGGTCACCGGTTCGAACTCCCAGGACGGCCGTTTAAATAACGGGCGAGTTTCGTTAAATCTCCGCGGCCAACAGGACACATGGAAACACTGCAGGCTCGCTGTGGTGGGGTAAAGTGTCGGTCCTCCACTTCTTCCAATATATAAGAAGAGGCTGTACCATTATTAGCAATAACACAGCAGTGGCGTTAAGGTGTTCAAGCATCAAATAGACCCTCTGCTAATATGTGATTTGTCTTTGAAACTGATTGGCTCACAGTAGAGACGGCGTTATTTATGGCCTCACCAACGAAAGGCGAACAGGGGCCCTTTCAATATGTCTGGCCAGCGTGCAAGAGGTCAACACTCCAGATGGGCTCTCTACAGCTGCCCCTTTAGTGGAAGCCCTTCCAACAACAGTGGCGTTGAGCGATCAATTGCAGGGCTGCACCTTTATCTTTTTAAAATGTATGTTATCAAACATTCAGGATTTCACACCGTGTCTCTATTTTTTTAATGGGTTTCTTATATTATACCGTGGCCAGTTTNTTTTTTTTGCAGTATCCCACTATTTTTCTTTTCACGTGCGTGTGTCAGATGTCCCCGCCGCGTTGGTAACGTTATGTCGGGTGGTGGCGGGTTTCACGACACATTTATATATTTACGCAATTTAACCCAAAAAAACTTGTATTATGGATGATATGGTGATAATGAGTGATACTTTAGTGATCTGTTTAACGGTAATGCCTAGGTCATTACCCTAAAATAGATTGTTTGCATTTTGCAGAAAAAGGTTTGTAATAAGTAAATAAATACTTTATAAATACTTTATTTATTTACCCAGAAAATCCGCAGACTATCATTGCAGGAGGGTCATGCTTGGGGATGTTTGGCCACACCAAGCCCATTCGACGTGGGTTTTTTTTTTTAGCTTTTCGATGTGAGACCAGAGAACCCGGAGGAAACTCATGCAGAGACAGGTGGGGGGGGGGGGTCCCGTCGGCCAGCGCGCGCCACTCTGCGTTCGCCCGAGTCCGGACACCCATCGTGCCCGTCACCAATTCGACGCAATTTTATCCGGGACCGTGTTGTCTCTCGCTTCGTGGTTGCATCCTTGCCGAATCGAATTTAATCATTCGCTCAGCAGCCCTTATCAACATTTTGTCCGTCTCAAGGTCCGCTATGTCTGCAGTGACCAAAATGGGACCTTTTTGCCAGTATCAATATATGAAAAATATAATAATTGGTTTTACCCTCTCTGGCAATAAAACAGATTTTCAAACACCAAATAGAAACCTTTTGCAAGGAATCAAGCCTGCAACAACCACATGTACTTGTGGTGAACATGCAAACCAACCATGCTCTGATAATAATTAAGGCAATGTCTTTGAAACTGATTGGCCTACACCAGAGACAGCCTATTTGTGTAGCTGCTCACCCGAGCTATAAATGCTCTGATAGTAGAATTGTTTTCGTGCTGTTCGCCTTTTGGCGCTCGCTTGTGTGGCACTGACGAGTGAACGCTCCGTTCACGTGGGCAGCCGGGGCCACGTCACGCGCGTTCTCTCTCTGCTGTTGCGTCACGCGTATCCGGTTTGACCAGGGGAGAACTCAAGCCACCAGGGTACACCCCGTTTGCAAAATGACCAGGGGCGTTATCCTGCCAGGAGGGGTGAGGATTGCTCTGCGTCGTCCCCAACTGAGTAATTTGCAGATACGTACTATTTGGAATTTTGGCAAAATTTAATATATTATAAACAAGGGACATTGCGTAAATGTATTATGGGGCGGTTCGCGCGGTGGAGCGAGCTACTCTATGAACTGATTCACGCCCATGGCTAACATAGCGGTGAGTGATTTCCCTCCGCACCACTGCACGCCACTCCTCCCACGTCACCAATTCGCACTGACCTGCGCGGCGAGGTATGGTCAAATCCCCCCCCCCACCCATGGCTAAGATAGTGTGGGGAGGCCCTCATCCGTTGGTCATTTTGAGAATGGCTCTAATTATGATTGTCACTGGTACGCGCACAGCATGACGTGTGACTGTAGCGCTGCCATACAACACAACCTTGGCGCCGTGATGCCAATGCTACGAGCAAGTTTGGCGGATGTGCTCTACCAGGGCGGNTTGTGGCGAAGCTTTGAATTTCAGATCGAGTCGGCGCATTATGCGTGCGATGGTTAAATCAAGAGGCCGCCAATTTCTTACCCAGCGATTCCTAATATCGCTCACACCCCACCTACCCTGCTGCCATCGTGCGTGGTGAAATCAGAGTTGCGATGGGTGAGAATGATGCAATGGGTGAGGATGATAACGGCGATGACGATGATTATGATGACGATACGTTTTTCACGCCTGCAATGACTAAATCGGGTCGAGTACACAGCACATACAGAACGCAAATGGTTATTCGCGGCCTCAATTAAAACCCACCAGTTAACCGCGCGATTTGTCCGTGATGATGAACGGCCGTATTAATTATGAACAACTGCGTTTCTCCTCGCTTCTTGCACCGACGTGAATTTTCACAAATATCTTGGTTCGCAAGAGAGAAGAGAGAGAGGAAGAGAGATAAAGAAAGAGAGAGGGAGGAGAGAGAGAGAGTGGAGACGGGGGAAAGGTGGCGTATTCATATATGCCACGTAAAGCAGAGACGTAAGCGCATTTCGTGAATACATCACAGAGGGCCGCATGATGTCAGCCTATTAGGGCTTGGAGTTGGCCATAAATCACCAGAATATCACGTCAGTTCGGCCCGGGACGAGGGGGAGCTTCCACCGTCGGACACTCGGAGACTCTCGCGCCCGTCTGGCAAGGTCATTAATCTCGGCGTAAACTCGAGAGAGGCACCAACGCTGCACTGCGCCTTGAGTGACGCCTCCTTTGTGAGACCCTGACTGCGGTATATTTCATTTGCGTGCCTCGAACCGACTCAAAATGCGTGGCCCTGTTTATCACGCCCGCCTCATTACCCACCACCACACTCCCGCCCACCAGCCCCCCCCCCAACTCCTCCTCGCTTGTAGCGATTTAAATAGAATACGTTTTTTATTTATTGCATCGACATCTCGCTGCTGTGTTGAGTAGACCCGTTGGGACAGAGGGGAGCCGGGTGGTACGTGCTTGGTAGAAATCGTGTCCGGTACTGATTGCGGGCCGGTCCGGATCATTCGCGTTGTAGGACCGCACCAGAGTCTGCCTTTGCCTACTTGTCCTGCTGCAGCAGCAGCAGCAGCAGCAGGGGTTGTAATGCGTTACCTGCTAGCCACTGTGTGTTGAACTTCATTCGCAACCGCACGTAGCCAACGTGCTAGTCGGAGGTGCGGGGAAGGATAACAAGCTAAACACAAAAAGTAGTTTTAAAGAAGTTGGTTTCAACGGAGATTTAAAAGTGCACAACTTCAGTAGCTTCCTATGAATGAACCTGTAGCAGCGGGTTTTCACTGTCATTTTTTTGTATTTAAAATAAAGTCTGGATGCGCACACATGCGCGTTGATTTAAAAAGAGGGGCAGGTGGGGGTTATGCTCGCGCTGAATATTTTTTTAGACAGATACTCGCTGTAATATTTTAGTGGCTAAACAATGTATTATATTTAAGGGTGATCCATTTGTAGATACCCACCAAACTAATAGGGTAGACGTTACAGAGAAATCAACGTCGTGTTTCAAAGCCTCTGCGGGTCTCACAACCATTCGCAACGCAATGAATAAATGCGTGAGCTCGCCTATGTAGCATATAGAGCCATCTCGCTCGTGATTTTTCGATAGCCTATTAAAAGTAAAATGGGCCATTTGAAATCAATGGGACATCTATAAATGGATCACCCGTGTACCCGTTCATGTCTACAAATGTAGGTGCATGATACAAGCTACAACAACAAAAAAAACCCATGACGGTAACACTACTAATAATGACAATAACAGCGACAGAATGATTCGTCAGTAAGTATAGATATGTACGTTGAACTTCTTTCACGCCGTACGTAGCCATCCGTGCTAATCGGAGGAACAACAAACTAATGCAACGGGTCTTCAACATAAACATTATTTAACAGTTCACAGCTCCAGTGGATTCCTAATGTGGGAAGGAAGAGCGTTCCAGACGGCCGCAGAAACGCATCTGAAAGCGCTGCAAGGCAATTGCTGTAATGCTTGATCATCATCACCATCATTATCGTCATAACAGCGAACGACACTACTTCTGGCAGGAGTTTAGCACGGCAGGGAGTTGGTCAGGAGTTTTCTGATTGAATGTTCTGTGAATGTTCACGCCGGGTTGGCACGTGAGCCACCAGCGGACGGTTTCGGGAACTCGCGACCTGAAATTCTGGCTGTGCAGAGAATAATCAAAGCGTGCCAGTGGTCGAAGTCCTGTGGTCCGTGGCTCGAGATTGACATAGACTCGCGTGGAGATGCATGGGCTCGCATAGACACCCGCAGACTCACACATAGAGGCCAGAGAGCCCCCCCCATACGTCGACTTAGGCGATGAAAGCAGACAGCGGTGCTCGAAGCCTCATTAGGCGGTCCACGATTCCAGATCGGTTGGTCGAGGGCCGTCACACGGCTATTCTAATTGTCAATTGTCAGCGCACAGATGTAAATGCGCGTCCGTTTGATTTTGAGAAAGTAAATTTGGGAGTTGATCAATTCCGCCTCACCCCTCCCCTCTCGCCCCCCCCTATTTCCCTCCCACCATGTGTGGAGGAATGCGAGCAGAGTGCACGGCGGGAGGTGCCTCCGGCTCAAAAGGACCACGCTGAGTTCTTGAGACCCACGGCAAAGTTTTCCTCTGAAAAGTGGACGTCTCGTCCCTCCGTAATCCCCCCCCCAGCCGCTCTCTTTAAGCCACGGCTCGCTCCTCGCTCTGCCCAGGCCCTTTCATCTGTCCGGCTCGTCCCTGTCCCCTGTCTNCCCCCCCTCCCATACCTTCTGTGTCCCCTACACCCCCCCCCCCGTGCCATCCTTGTCTCCGGTTCCATGGATGCCCTCGCCACGCCGATCCTTTGTAGCATGCTGCGAGCGCCACTCCACGCTCCACGCTTTGATGATGATGGCAAATTTATTTATTTAGTTGCTTACTTGGTAATTGTTTTTTTACCCTTCTATCTGGCGAACAAAACTGACACCTTTTTTACAAGGAGTCATGTTTACATAGACCACAATACCTGCAGTCATAATGCAAACAAAAACATAACTCTGATAATGTGCACTGTCCTTGAAGTTGATTGGTCCACTCCCGAGACAGCTTTCCTTAGAGCCTAGTCTCACATGGGTTTTTGCCAGATAGAAGGGTAAAAACCAATTATCATATTTTTATGGCAAATGAGGTTCCAATGGTAGTTGCTTACTTATTCACTCTTTAATTGCCAGTGCTGCATGAGTTTGACTGGGTGTGGAGCTGGGGCAGTCTTGACTCACGGTTGAATGTTATAGACAATTTCAGCAGAACCCACGATCTGTCCTCCTATAAACATCTATTTGTCCACGCCTAAAGGATTTTCAGATCGGTTTTATTTTTTTATTTGGAGACACACAACGGAGTTTTTGCTTGTACATTATTTTACTGTTAACTACTCGCTGGTATACAGGAGGTTGTGGGTTCAATCCCTACCCTGACGCCTGCTGTATATTTGGAGTTTGCATGTTTCTCCGTGGTTGCGTAGATTTTTCTCTGGGTAGAATACTTGACCGCTTTACATTTCCACAAGATAAGTCACTTGCTGAGCTACCATTTGTGATATCCCGGTCCCGCTTCTGAAAAAAGAGCTACATAGCTCAGTGGACCTTATCTGGTGAATAATTTTTACAAAAAGTTTTAGTTGTAGCTGTATACAGTTGCATCGTCTCCACCGCGCCATCGATTGATCTGCATGCCGCTCGTCACCGTGGAGAGATCTGGGGCTTTGCATTCCAGCCTGTGCAGCTATCAGCGTCTCTTGTGATGAGCGGGGCGAGGTGGGGTGGAGGGTGCAGGGAGACGGCTATTTATCATCGCTTGAAACCCTAACACATAACTGCAAACTGTATCGGGTGCAACCGGGGTGCTCTTATTCGGGCAAAGTTTGTTTACTTTGTTGTAGGTCAGGAAGTCGATCAGTGGGGTGCATGAAGAAGTCGCTCCGTAGCATGATGGTGGTGGTGGGGGGGGGAGCTATTACGTGGCCCCACCTTTAAACAAGGTTATGCTACAAGGTTGTAATGAATGGCTTTCTTTCCAGCACCAAAGTGATTAAGGTTGTTGCGATTCTCAACGAGCGCGGTGGAGGGCGTTAGCCAGCTGGCACTTGTTTCGCAGGTGAGCTTGGCACGGGGGACCGGCTGGGAGCTGTGGCCGCGCGACGCGGAAGACGGAGCGCGGGGGGNGGGGGCATTGAGTAGACGCAGACTTTGAATCGAGAGACAGAGAGCGACGCGTCGAGTCGAGGGGACACGCGCAGGTTGAATGAATCGTCAGCATGTTAAGAGAGGTAAGTGGGCCCAGGGTCGGACATAATTCAGAACAAGTTATTTATATTTCGATTTATGATGCTGTTATGATGCTGCTAATCCTGCATAATGCACGGGCATAATACGACCACCTCCTACGCATTTCACAAGTAGTACTAATCGCATATCTGCATTTCCCATAAATATGCTAAATTCCTCTTGAAATGCAAATTATTTTGTCTAGGCTCTCTCCTCCAACCCAGCTTAAATAGATGCTCCAAACCTGGGGTGTTTCATTCAGACTCTGTCTTCTCGATAGACCTGNTCTTCACCTGAGGACGGCTGCTTGCGTTGTGGCCGAAACGTCGTGACAATTATTTTATTATGTTTTATTTTATTATTTTATTATTTCCATTCTACGTGACTTGACCGAAAGAACCAAGAAGAAGTTATTTATAGTGGAAGAATCCGATGCGCCGTGCAGATCTTTTTTCACAGATGTTCCAGTAGTTTGACAGACGTCCAGGACGCTCGTCGCAACAAGCTGGGGATGATGATGGGACTCGGTCGAGACTCGGGACGGTGTGACAGCCAAAGGAAAAGCGCAACGCGTCACGTCCGCCGACGGGACGGAGCGGTCAAATGGGCTCGTTTGCGGGATCGAGGTGGGATTATCACGTCGCAGGAGGCGTTTAATCCAGCAGCGGATTGATGAGAGATGGTGAAGAATAAGAAGAAGGATATGCGCGCCATGCAGCGCCGCGCTCTTTAATTCCAGCCGGGTGACCCGGGGTCAGTTCGCGGGAGCGCTGGGGGTGGATTTGTCATTCGGGAGCGTTGGTTGCTGTTGGCGGCCACTCGTGGTGGGATGAGGCGGCTACGGGCAGAAGATCATTCCGATTAACAGACATTTTTTCATTTTCATACATTTCCACGTGAGGATAAGCCACTTTGTTGAGCTATTATTTGTGGGCAGGTCGCTTTGAAAAAAGATAATCGCTCAGTGGGCTTTACCTGGTAAGATAAACAATATGTAATTTTCTTTTATTCGTCTATGTTTAGTAAGTTATTTGTTTAGCTTTCTCATACTTTGCACTCCCGTCATGTTTTGTATAGTTGTNGTTGCAACTTTCTCACCTGCCCCTACTCGATACCTGTGAAAAAAGCTTTGTAGCTCATCAGATTCTCCTGCGGTACAAATAAACATTCTGATTCTGGTAACGCGCCTTATCACCACCCCCGCCACCCCTTCCGCACCCCAGTGCGTGCGTAGCACTCTCTCCTGCCAGCTTCGCTGCTGTTATTCGTCCAAATTTGCCACATTTGTTACATTACTCGCGAATGATTAATCGAGGGAAAACAATTGCAACATTGCCCCCATTACTGGCAGCCTAATGACAATTCGCAGGCTATTCGGCGTCCACCTTTTGCTGCGCAGAGACAGCTGCCACTGGGGCGGGTGGTCCCCTAGGCTCGTCGTCTGCACCAGGGGCATAGGAACGATTGAGATGGGACTTGTGAGATGATCAAACGCCACCACCACC
This sequence comes from Lethenteron camtschaticum, assembly GCA_018977245.1. Classification (NCBI taxonomy): domain Eukaryota; kingdom Metazoa; phylum Chordata; class Hyperoartia; order Petromyzontiformes; family Petromyzontidae; genus Lethenteron; species Lethenteron camtschaticum. Next base: position 2,015,213 of record MU249618.1, read on the forward strand.
ATCATCAGCCATGATCATTCCACTACAGGGTGAGAGCCTCCCAAGCGGCCTCAATTCCTCGCAGTTTCGCGACGCAGAGATCCATTTAGCTCCTGCACACGACCTGATTTCTCGCTCCATCTCCCTTCGGAGATTACCTCCATCGTTAAGTCCCGACCACCGGTCGACCACCACGCCAGCACGTGTCCTGCAAGGCCACTTACTTTGNTTCGCAAATAAAAAAGTCACGTCTTGAACCGTGCCTGGTCTCTAACCCGCGAGTTCGTGTCCTGTCTCGGCGGCTTACGTCGCTTCGCTATTTTTGAACTTTTCCTCCGGCTCCCGATTCCCGACACCGTTCCATCACCCGTGCTTGCTCGCAGCAGGTGGCGTGGCAGTGCGGCGCATTTGCTTTCATTCGGCGAAGATAAAACCACACGACACCCATCATCGCGCAGCTTGTCAGACGCGCAACGGTTTACAGCGACGGCATGGACAGCAGTAAATCACGCACGTCGTTCGTGCGCACGGTCGCATACATATCTTTGCTGCGCTTAGATGTCCCTTTGTCGAAATGCAAGCACATTCAAAGCGGCAACGCGTGCTCGATCTCGTCAGAGCCTGGATAGTGCTCGGATGGGTGACCAGCGCCACAACCACCGTGCATTACGGGGCGTTGTGGGAGGCCGTGGGCAGTGGAGCAAAATCCTCTGTCGTGTTGTACTGTACTATGCTCCATGTCTACGCTCCTTTTCTTCGCTGTACACCGCGTGGTGGTGAGGGATGGCCAGGTAACTCTCGGCGTCGGAAGGCCCCCTAACACAGCCGTGGATTGGCGTCGTTAGGAACATATGGAGTGGCACGTGCGTGCTCGCACGCAGAGAGTGCACGCTTCAGTCGGTACGTTTGAGGGCCACTTTGACCATGGGCTTTTGTTAGGGGAAATGAGAAATACATTGCAATCGTCGTAGTTTAGGCTACTTTGAATGCCTTTGTATTTGAGCTTATGTTCCAAAATTAAGCTCTAGTAATGCAATTAGTTTTGAACTATCACACTGGAACAGACGTGTCTTACCTTTCCCTAATTACCGAATGCAAATTATTTATCAAGCCTGAAATGAAAACACTTTGAGGGCATGCGTACAAAAACGTAAATTCCAAACAATCACGGTGTAACTCAAATTGCTGTTTGTGAAACTGCGCAGAAATCTTGCGCACGCATTAAGTGGCCTAATTGGAATATGCAAACGAGTTGAGTCATTTGAAAAATATATATCTGTTGCTTTGGGCGATAGAGCGCTTGGTTTGAAACCGCGATCTCGAAAATTTTTGCGGACGTAGCGTTGGGAAGGGTTTGGAAGCGTCACCGAATTTCTCATCGACATTTTTTGTTGTCAACCGCTGATAGCCCGAGGTGCACGTGGCTCGAGGCTGCGGCCATCGCGAGGGGTATACACGATGGTGTGCCGCGTGCGACAATATTTTATATTTGAGTCGCTGACCCGGGCAACCCAGCAGTAATTTTGATGAACAAACCCGAATCTGCTGATGAGACCGCGAAGGTCAAAACCAAAAACGGTGGTTTGCTTGTTTTGGACAATTGCTGCCGGATAATATTGGTCTGGAAATGTCATTGGCTCTGGGTAATAAATATGTGTGCACTTGTATGTGTGGAGTGGTAGTGTAGCGGTTAACGCGCTGCGCTACGAACCCGGCGACCTGAGTTCGATTCCCGCTCACGGCTAACACCGGTGGCGATTTTTAAACCAGTCCTGGCCCTCCCCTAGGTCGGCTCAGCCTCAAATAAGTACCTTGTGAGGTGTGTAAATATAACCACTCGGGAAACAAAGGCGGCGGCCGTGATGCTGGCCACCCCCCTCGTGTGCCATGCCAGCGTTGATAGGTGCTCGCTTACAGCACTTGCCCCACCATTCTGTTAAGGCTACACGGGTTGATCTTGTGTAAAAACTCTTTGGTTTTTCGGTAAAGTCACGTAGAAAAAATTATTTAATAATAAATCGACGTTTCGATTGCAACGCAAGCAATCGTCATCAGGTACGAACGAATGAGAAAACAAACCTAGTAAACTTGAAAATAGAATGCAATACCACAGATAGTCGGCTAACACAACAGTCAACGCCCTACCTGGTTGATTACGTTATTCAAAGATTGCAAAATTTATAGACAAAACACAGACACGGAGACAGAGAAGAGACAGACACACACAGAGAGAGAGAGACACACACAGAGAGAGAGACACACACACAGAGAGAGAGACACACACATAGGCAGAGAGACACACACATAGGCAGAGAGACACACACATAGGCAGAGAGACAGAACGGATGGTATTCCTCTGCCAGTTATGCGTGGCAAAAATGCAAAGACACAGTTCGCCGATATCAGACCGACTCGTTATTTTTCACCGTCCCCAATAACTCCCCTCCGGCAATCTCAACGCGTGTCAGCGCTGTTATTGCCTTCAGCGGTTAAACCTCCGTTACCCGTGCCTAATTAACATGCACGCAAAATGAACTAATTGCCCGATGCAATTGCCTCGATGACTTTGTTTAATGTAAAGGCGTGCAGGGAACACAAGGCAAGTTCTTAACTGAACGTATTTTGGACGGTGCGTATTGACACCCACACGCGCACACACTGCGAAGGCGGTGCCTTCCCCGTGAACATTGAGGGTCGTTTGTGACAGGAGTGAGCGGAGTGTCGGTGAAAGGCTCATAGAGATGATTAAATAATCGCTCGTGTTGTGCTCAATTCGAGGAGATGTACAGATCTGTCAGTGGAAACGTATTAGGTGGGGGGGGGGGGGGGCTATGTGAGAATCGACGAAGGCAAAGGTGGTGATATGGAATTTATACCTCATTAACCACGGAAGTAGGCTCATTATAACAGACGCCATCAGACATCCACCCTACGTCCTTCCTTGTGGAAGAGATGCGTATATGACACGTTCGTCATCTGGCCACGTGGCCTGCCAGCTCTGAACCAATTCTTCAAACACATCAATTCCATACACACAGCCATCAAATTCACCATGGAGGTGGAGACCAGATGGCTCATTGGGACACTGTCTACAGGAAAGCCACCACACGGATGCCTACCTAAAACCTGACTCCCACACGATCCAGCCCAGAAGAATTCCTCATCAAAACTCTACACATAGGGCTCGTTGCATTTCCGACCATCACCACCTAGCCAGTGAACTGAACACGTACACCAAGCCCTCAAGATGAATGGATATTCAGACTACACAATCCGTAAAGCTGTACCCCAACCGTTGGAGAGAACCACCTGAGGACCCAATCAAAACCATCGCCTTGCCATACATGCAGGGTCACCAAAATATTTCCAAAATCATGAGCAAACACAAGATCCAGGTCGGATTCAACACAGTACATAAAATTCGTGATCTGATCCCATCTGTGAAAGATGTGATCCCTGACATGCAATGCCCTGGTGTCTCCAAACTAAGCTTCTACGTGACTTTACCGAAAGAACCAAGAAGATGTTAGTCATGGCCAGGAATTGAACTCCGGTGGCAGAGTTCGTTGGTGGTGTATCGAGGCACTTGCACCACCGCTGATTCTGACTGGTATCAGCGTTGCCAAGGACGTGGAGAAACGCACGTGTCCAATGGATGAGAGGCGCAAATATGACATTGTTTAATAGTCTCACGCTTTGCAACTGCGGCTCAGAGTGGTTATGCATTAGGCTGTTTGTTCGGCCGTAAGGGGGTGCACTATAGATATAACACTTCAGTACAGCGTGGTGCTTCAACAAAAAATGTGAACACTTCCGAGAATTTGCAACAATACGACGAGAAATGTGTTGCCTCCATGCTCTGGAGACCACTGGAGAAGATTGAAGCACGCGTTGACAACGATGGTGAACAGTGGGAAACTCTTTGACTTTTTGAAGCGACGGACATACATTTGTTATCATGTCACAGTGTATTATCCGTTCTTTTTCCATTAAAACGATAGTCCCATGTAAGTGTTACATTTTTTAAAGCATCCTGTTTCAACGTGTGTGCCTGTTAAGAACATAGCCAATTGAACCTGGACGAGCTGACGAAGGGCTTATTGGCCAGAACTTTTGGATAGATAACCCGGAGCTCAATGGACGAGGCGCGAGCACAGAAACCGCATTTGCAAACAGACCCGACTTTGTCTCACCTGGTAAGAGCCAAGGGTGACCACAGCCCTAGCCCCATCGGCCGTGGCCATAGTCACGGGGCCTCACTGACTCGACACAGCCACCGTGCCGCTCGCTAAACAGCCCCAACAGACAATCGTGACACGATCCCACGCGCTTCGACGAACGGTTCGGAGAGAGTCAAAGGGCCGTCCATAAATGACGTCACGCGATTTTGGACGATTTTTCCCCCCCCCCTGTCACACGGCGTCACAAAAGTCAGACCCCCCCCCCTCAAATAACGTCACAAAGCTCTCCCCCCCCCCCCCCAAAACCATGTTTCATTTTGAAATAAAACATGCTTCAAATCGCTTTAAACTATTGTCATTGTAGTGCGTATTTAATGTGGCGCTGCACTCTGATGTTGTAAGTGTTGTTATAACAATTAGTGTTGTTATAACAATTACATTTATGGGAACCTCATTTGCCAGTAAAAATATGATAATTGTTTTTTTACCCTTCTATCTGGCCAAAACTGACCAATCGTTCATAGACCGTGCACATAATCAGATTTATGTTCTTTTGTTTGTATTATGACTGCAGGTATTGCGGTCTATGCAAACATGACTCCTTGTAAAAAGGTGTCAGTTTTGTTGCCAGATAGAAGGGTAAAAAACCAATTATCATATTTTTACTGGCAAATGAGGTTCCCATAGTGTAGATGCTTGCCCCGAGCTCTCATACTCTGATGGTGCATTGTCTTTGAGTTGTGCGCCTTTTGGCGTCATCTGGTCCAACCCATGTGAGACTAGGCTCGAAGGAAAGCTGTCTCGGGTGTGGACCAATCAACTTCAAGGACAGTGCACATTATTAGAGTTATGTTCTTTTGTTTGTATTATGACTGCAGGTATTGCGGTCTATGCAAACATGACTCCTTGTAAAAAGGTGTCAGTTTTGTTGCCAGATAGAAGGGTAAAAAACCAATTATCAATTCTACATTTATTTAAAGTTGCGCATTTTGACGTGACGTCACATTTCTCAAACCCCCCCCCCCCCATCGTCACACATCGTCACAAATGTCTAACCCCCCTCCCCTAGGTGCGTGACGTCATTTATGGACGGCCCAAAACGATCATTACGGCAGGGCCCCCCCCCTTCTTTCACGGGCGGCCGAGGTTAACAATGCGGGGTGATGTATGGCAAACATTTGATCCGCTTGGCCCTAAAACGAAAAAAGGAGCCGTTATCCTGGAAGCTTCCCGGGGTCACGCGGCGGTGGCGCTCCGTGGAACGCGCTCGGTGCATCAAACCCCCCGGAATTCGGCGTAAATCAACATGGAAAAGGGAAGGTTACGCATTAAAGGTGGAGTATAGATAAGTGTGTGCTTATTTATATATATAGTACGCGCTTGCTACTGGTGATGCTGCAGTGGCGGTGTTATCTTCGCACGCCGGGTCTTGCAATGCAGCGGGTCGTCGATTCGGTTCTATCTCCGGCGCGGCAGTGAAAACAATGGTGCAAGCTTCTTAAACCCCCCTCCCTCCACCACCACCAGCACCACCACCGACTCTGTGAACCTAGCAGTACAGATGGTTTCATCACGGTTTGTTGATCGGTAGGTCGCGAGTGGTGGGGTAAAGCGTGGGTCTTCCATCTCTTCCGTGACATTTGACCAGCGTGGACGAGCATTTACACCATGGGAACCTCATTTGCCAGTAAAAATATGATAATTGGTTTTTTACCCTTCTATCTGGCAACAAAACTGACACCTTTTTACAAGGAGTCCAACCCATGTGAGCCTAGTCTCACATGGGTTGGACCAGATGACGCCAAAAGGCTCTAAGGAAAGCTGTCTCGGGTGTGGACCAATCAACTTCAAGGACAGTGCACATTATCAGAGTTATGTCTTTTGTTTGTATTATGACTGCAGGTATTGTGGTCTATGCAAACATGACTCCTTGTAAAAGGTGTCAGTTTTGTTGCCAGATAGAAGGGTAAAAAACAATTAGCGTGGACGAGTCGAAACGGAACACCTTGTGGAGGGGAATCTCCTTCGAGCTCCCTCCATAGTGAGGCCCTTCCACCAGCAGTGCCTCGAGCGAACAATTGCAGGGTCTGCGCCTTCACCTTTCATGCGACCGGCTAACCGGTAGGGCCTGCGGGCTTTCTATTGGCCTTCGGGTCACACTCCACAGTCAACTGATGACAGGGACTTGAAACGATGGCACGAACACCCGCCACCCTACCTCTTCAGATGTCTCTGGAGGAGGGCCCCACCCCGGGGTGGAGGAGGAGGGGGGGCTCTCCGTGTGTTTTTTGTGCACAGCGGTGAGGCCAATCGCCTCCGTGAGTGCCCGTGAGCTCGCCCACGACGCGCCGGTGAGGTCGCGAGCGCTGTTTTTGCCACGAAGTGCTCGAATGCTGCCGCCCCACATCTCAGGGGGCTGACGCTGCCCCTTGAGTGTGGCGTCGTTCAGCCTCCGTGCCAATCAAAACAATTTTTTTGACGGCTATGGTCCACCACTGAGCTATTGAGCTCTATTTTGAGAAGCTACCTGGCTATCAGAAATTATCGCTCAGTGAAGTGGCTTANCGCGTGGAAGTGTATTGCAGCCAAATTAGTAGAATGCTCTAATGCACGTTGATTCGAAATGTTGAGGGGAAACACCGAGGACCCGGAGAAAAACCCAGCGACCACGGGGAGAACATGCAAACTCCAAATATACAGGTGTGGTGACATAGAATGGGTCACTACGGCGCGTGGTCTGGTTATTGACAGAGAGGTGATGTAGGCCTAAAGGCCGACCTGCAGCAGAGCAATGCCACGGAGTGGCTCACCAGGGTGCGTGGCGCTGGCTGCTGCAGAAGAGGGCATTTGAGGACGTGGCCCCCGGCCGGCTGGTGGAGCACGTGATCGGCCGGGGTAATGATGTGGGGCAAAGGTGACTAGGGACACGTGAGGTATAGCCCAGCTCCTTCTGGTGGGTTCCAAAAGGGGGCGTGGCCGAGGGCGGAGCCAGGCCACGCCGTGGGGGGGGGGGGGGATAAAAGGGAAGTCCCGAGGCCGGATCGGGGCTGTCTGTCGGTTTCATCTCGGCGTCGTGGGTCAGACAGCGTGCCCGGCTGTTCTGACCCGTTTATAGTCACCCCGTGTGAACAGTGTCCAGATGTGAGAATAAACGTGTGTCGCCTCCTACTATTAGCGTCTCAGAAGTGACTCACTACACTGGCATCAGGGTGGCGATCGAGCCCACGACCTGTATACATGGCAAGGTAGTTAACATCTGGCCCCATCATCTTCGTAAATGCAAAACTGATGGTTATCGTATTTATGTTAATTTTATAGTTAGAAGCCATAATTGTCAACTTTCATTTTCATATTCCCATAGAGCAGCAGTATAATTGAGACTAGTTGTAATCGTCAATTCGTACGAAATGAGATAGGTCGAGTGCTCGATGTACGGAATGGCTAACATCACAAGTGGAGCGGTGGCCGTGAATCTGGGCTGTGAACCTGGCACGAACCCGTCCATCCAAGTTCGATTTCAGGACCCCGCTAATTCCCGTGCGAAGCGGTCCTGGCCTTCTCTTTGCAACCTGCGGTGACCAGGATGGTGAAGTATGGTCGAGCAAACCCATTGACGGACGTGGCATGGGGTAGGAGGCCTTCATTCAGTCGTGAATTAACAAAGGGCTGTAGTTTATTATATTATTATTCTTGTTATAATGAGCCAACTTCCGTGGCTAATGAGGTAGAAATTTCATATCACCACCTTTGCCTACCGCCGATTCTCACATAGCCCCCTCCCCCGGCACCCCCACCAACCCCCCCCACCACCAACCCCAACGTTTCCGCTGACAGATCTGTACACCTCCTCGAATTGAGCACAACACGACCGATCATTTAATCATCCAAAATGAGGCTTTCACTGGAAACGCGCCGCTCATTCTGTGACAGATCGACTCTTCAAATGTTCACGGGGAAGGTCCGTGACGACGTTTCAGTCGCGGGGCTTTTCCAGTTCATCCCGGCGCGTGGCACGCGTGGAGGGCCGTTAAAAGGAACACAACAACAACAATAAAACCCAACACGCGCACAGCGGCAAAGAAGCGGCGGACCCTTTTAAAATTCCTCTCTCGGAAGATCAGGCATCGGCTGCGGTTTGTATGTTTCTGTGTTGTGTTGTGTGTGTTGTTGCCGCGCCGCGCTGCTGCGCTGCGCACAATGGTTGATCCAACCGACAATTTAAGGGTTGTGAGCTCGCTGACAATATGTGAAATTGCCCTTTTAATAGAGGCCAAAAGATATTAAAGAGGCGTAATGGGCCACGTTGTCTGCGGCGCCGGCTAAGTGATGTATTGTGTGACGGCTGGCTGGGTGATGGCTCTTGCTTTCCCCGACAGCTTGTTTCTGTTATATATATCGTAGCGGCGGCGGCGGCAGCGTGTTTCCGTGTGGCTCGTGCCGTGTAATTATTGGAGCCTTGGTGCCGCTGACACGCGGGGCTGCTTTTCTGACAGATCCATTACGCGCCGAAGGATCCCGTGGCCGTGAATCGTGGAAGGCCCTCAACACAAGGCCTCTCTCTCTCTCTCTCCACACACACACACGCGCGTTCTCTCATTTTGACGGCTCTCTCTCCCCGTGTCCACTGGTCTGTGAAGGAGACTGATGTATTTAACTTTATATAAGGGTTGGTTGAAGAAGTGTGTGTGCAGGGTGGTGGGGGGGGTAATATAAAAAATCCGACGCCATCTTGCACTCCGTCGTATCATTTCGCCGTTTTCCCAACTGCGGTTGCCGTTTTGTCCCTTGCTGCATTATTTAATGAACCGCGAGCGCGCGGTTGCTGCAATTACGTGAGCGTACTAAGTGTTTGTGTTTTAATGGCACACGGAAGAAGAGGAAAAAAAGGCACGTTACATTACTCCCGCACAGAACATCGGCGTGATTCTTGTTGTAAACAACCAGCGCTAATGTTGTTTAATTTTCACTGATCACATTTCCCATTGCCCCACCCTCCAAAGTGGTTTATAGAATGCATAATGAAGCACGTGCAGAGAAGAGGGGGAAAAAAAAACACGCAGCCAATTCATTGGGTTTTTTTAAAGTCCAGGTTTGCGATTAATACAATACATTGCTACTCAGAGTTGTGTTTAGAGTAATTGAAATTGTATCTAACGGCCCACGTATAAGCATAACAACCTCCTGCACACGAGGCCTCTGTTAAGATGCTGTTAAATCCGTCGTTCTTTGATACATTGCACACGCAGACATGAAAAAACAACATTTTATTTGCTTGTTTTCAGCTCACGATGCCGCTCCGGCTGGGCTCCTTAACTCTGACAGTCCGCGTACAAATCACGCTGTCATTATGAGTCTGCAAGAATAATACCGATCATCTAAGCCCTGTTGACATCTTGAACCGCATTCCTACAGAGAATCGACAAATGCTAATGGAATGTTGCTCGGGGTAAGTGATGTATGGCGTGATGGCTGGCTGGGCCGTGATAGCTCCATTCCTCTGTGACAGCTTGTTTCTGATATATATTGTACCGAGCATCTGTGTGTGTGTGTGCTCACACGGGGGCGGGCCCGTGTGATTACGGGTGCCTTGCCCACCGACATGTCACGCCGCTTTCTGACAGATCCATTACACGCGGACAGAAGCACAGAGTAGGTGAGGTGAGGGAGGGGAGCCACCCCCACCCCGGAAGACCTCAATATCTCCTCTTGATGACACTCTCAACGGCCACGCTCGGATTCGCGAAACCCGCATGGGTGCCACCTACGAGCCCCCCCCACCCTCGCGGCGGGCGCAACCTGCCGAAGATTTTGGTGACCTTACCGCGGGCGTGCGTGTGCGCACGTGCGTGTGCACAGTANGGGGGGGACAGGTGGTGTATCTGCCAGTCATCTCAGCCAGTCAACACATGGCACCTGGGTCTGTCCCGTGACCTCATGCCAGCGGACATTCGGCACTTCGCGTGGCCTTAAAGTGCACATAGCCTGGCACGAGCGCCGTGGTGACGTGACCGTAACTTAGTGGTGATTGACGGTTGTTGTTGTTGTTGTGTGTGTGTGTGCAGATGCCCGCTCGCAGTGGGGGTTTCATGTCCTTCTCACCGATTATTCCCAGGGATCGCTGGTAGACTGGCGCAAGTGGCGCGCGGCTACTCGTATCGACACGGCGATGGTGCGTGGCATTGTGGATGTGGTGTGCCGGGTGCAGACGTATTTTCTCGTCCGCCGACTCGGACGCAAAATCGCCGGCTAAACGTAAGCCCCGGGCGTAGCTATCGTGGCCAGAGAGGTCAAGCGCTCGACTACGACGGAGGAGTGGGATGGGTGGGGTGGGGGGATTGTAAATGGCGTGGGTGGGGGATGAACCCAATTAATTTATTGCACGTCCCCACTACGCCGCTGCCACTCGCAGCCGTTGCCACGAGCATAACTTGGCCGCGCTGTTGCGGTGACGTTGATCTTTGAGGGCGAAATGTCAATCCCTCGCCGGTATGCAGGAGCGCCTGGGTTCGATCCCGACCCTGACGCCTGTTATTTTGGAGTTTGCGTGTTCTCCCCGTGGTCGCGGGATTTTTCTCCGGGTCTTCCGTTTTCCCCCCCACATTTAGAAACGCGCGTTTAGAGTATTTGGCTCTATAAATGTCCACGTGATAGCCACTCATTGAGATATCATTTGTGGCCAGGTCGCTTCTGNAAAAGAGCTCAGTGCCTTAGCTGTAAAAAAAATTTTAGTTTATTTTGTTATTTATAGTCATGTTCTTACCTTTGCACTCCTATTGTTTTTTTAAATATTGTTTTTTGTAACTGTTTGACCGACACCCACAGGACATCTGTGAAAAGAGCCCCTTAGCTCATCGGTTTCCGGGATAAATAAGATTCAGATGATGTAGTTTAACATAGCAGGCTTTCGCGACTAATATTATCATAATAGAGGGTTTTTGGGTAGATCGCTAAATGTATGCGTACATTTACGAGTAAATGGCTTCTGATTCTGTCCTGTCATTAAGACCCGTGGCTCTAAACGCAGTCATTCAGCCTTGCAGACGCACGGGTGGGTGACCCTACTGAGGCTGTGGGCGGGCGGGTTGAACACAGCGCCTAAACAACGAAACCACCGCAGGCCCATCGTGGAGAAACAAAACAACCAAAAATCCAACGGTGATCTCACAGCGGGGTTCACCAATGGAACGATCGTCCCCCTTTCATTTCGCCGTGACCTTTGACCTCAAATCTCACCACACGTTTTGCTCGGTAACCAGCAGTTGATATCAATAATAATAAAATTATCCCCACTCCCAATGTGTTCAATTAAATATAGACTCAGCGTGTAGGCCAGTGGCAGAGGTTAGAGTGCACAGCCAGCGCTGCTAAGAACCTGGGTTCGAATCCATTTTTCATCCGTCTGTGATAAATCCGCGTTGATTGTTCAGCCCTGTCGTCAATGACGGCACAATACAACCGATGTCTTCATAATCAACGTTTTTGGGTTAGATCGCGTTATTTATAAATGTGTCATACCTCCACCACCGACACGGCCATCAGAAAAAAGTGTCACGTTGACAAAAGACAAATAGTTCACTGCTTTAGCCACCGGTGTGTGAAGCGTGAAACCACAACATTTACAATTTTTGAGTACGACGTTTCGCTGTAACGTGACACTTTTTTGCTGATTGGCCGTGTCGGGTGGTGGAGGGTTACGACACATTTATAAATAGCGCGATCTAACCCAAAAACGTTGATTATGAATAAAATTGGTCGCGAAAGCCTACGTGTTAACTAACCCGATGTCTGTTTGACTGTTATGCGACTTGCTTGCGTACTCTCAGTAGCAGAGCAGGTGGAAAGTGCTGCACCTGACAGTGTGGAAAAGAGGTCACTCAGGCGAATTTCAGATGTTGCTTTGCGATATCCAGTTCGTGGGCCATTCTCTATCACGAAATTCATGGATTGAGCGTCCTTTGTTCCAGCTGTTGTCAGACACACTGAACAATATCGTTATTTTTAGAAGCGACCTGGCCGTAAATGATAGCTCAACGAAGTGGCTATATGTGGAAATTTATAGCAATTATTTGAAACGCATGTTTCTACATGTGGAGGAAAAACCGGAGGACCCGGAGAAAAATCCACGCGACCACGAGAGACAAGTAAACTCCAAATATACAGCAGCAGGCGTCAGCATCGTATCGAACCCACGACCTCCTGTACCAGGCAAAGTAGATAACACCTCGCCACCGCTGCGGACGCACAACTCCTCGAGATGTCCGAATATTCGTCGTCTCAATACCGCAATCGATATCAANTTTTTTTGGGGTGGGACCAAAAATAACCCACGGACTTTGGGGTGACGGGCGGAGTCGTCACGGAATGTGCACGTCACGTGATGTCAAGTGAAGCAAGGAGCCAGTTAGCAGGAGCGGAGCGGTTCTGGCTTCCCGCCTGCCCTCGTTTGATCAGGACGTCCTCTCTTCGATGGCAGCTGCTGACCTAAATTCCAAGTCTTCCCGGGACATTAAACGCCCCACTATTTGTCAGTTGTGGCATCATAATAGTAATGATAGCAAGCACACACCACTCAAGACAATGTGTTTACAATTAGACCTCCCCTCTTCTGGTGCTCAGGTATAGGCAGCCCTAATTCGCACGCTGACAATTCAGATACGCACGATGTGAATTCGCACAGAGCGTCTAAACTGCGAATCGAATCTCAAAACGCTGCTCCCAAAAAAAAAAAATTTGATGGAATATTTATTTTATTTACGAGCGAACAGAGTCAGACAGACAGAAGGAAAGACGGGGAGGTCTTGAGCCGGGAAAGCAGCGGGGCCCCATGTATTTGTGTCGCCTCAGCGGCAGCAAAACCGTCGCGGTGGCAGCGGTGGCATTGGCATTCTGAGAGCGCCGTGACCTCCGTGCGACCTCTTCCCCTCCTCCACCACCCACCGCCGCCCGCGTGTGCACACGCGGGGCCCGAGCGGAAGAGAGGAGGAGGAGGAGGAGGAGGTGACGACGCACCGGGGTGGCGATCCCCGTGGCACACCGCGTGTCGCCACGGTGATGCGAATCCCAGCGGCACAGCTCTTCCTCGTCGCCTTACAGGTCGCTACGTCGGAGCGGCAGCTNGGGGCGCGGGAGACGGGAACCGCGGTGCGGGGGTGAAAAAAAACGATCAATTTCAGCTCTTGTCGTGGGTTTGTTTCATTGGGTTTAAAAAAAATGTTGTTTGTTGTTGTTGTTCTATTCCCGTGCGGTTCGGCGGAGCAGTGGTGGAGCCGCGCTTGTGCTGCAGACCCAGTCACCCGGGTTTGCTCCCTGGCGCCGGCGAGCATAGCGCCGCCCTCCCTTCTCTGTCAACCCGCGCTGACCAGCGCGGTGAAGTATGGTCAAAAAAATCCCGATGACCGAGGCGGCATGGGACGCCTTCATCCAGCAGTGGATTGACGAAAGAGCTGCACACGGCTTCGTTGGTGGTTGGGAACGGCCGAAACGTGTTTGTTTGAAAACTGGTGCAGCACGGTTTACAGGACAAAATAACTCAAAGTCAGTGGTGCATGCCTTCCCGAATAATATGACTTCCAGCTAAAAGGTTGTCTGAGAAATGATGTTTATTGAGGTTGACAAAATATTAGATATTCCTAAGTGGATATACCGGAGAAGACATTTTTCCCCAACTGTCGCTTTTATGGCAACAATGCCATATGCCGCTGCGCCATATGCCAGCGTATCGCATATTAAAGCGCCATATGTTACAGCAAGCAAGTGCGCGGCGCGTTGTATGCGATGCGCGCGCCGCGTCCCTTCAGATGCGTTCGGCTCCACGTGGAGTCCCCATAAATGTGCACGCTCGACATTTACACCGGATTGGAGCACGCGCCCAGGCTGGGTGTCATTCAAACCGTAAGCGGGGCTTGGGCATGCGGCGTTTACAGGCACGTGCACGTGCGTTGAACTTCTTTCGCACCGTACGCGTCGGCCTTCGGTGATCGGGAATGGCGATGGAGTGGCGGCCGAGGAACGGGACGCGCCCGCGAGGATGGAGAGATGCCGACGACTTGGGAGGATTTCGTCCAGCAGCGGAGTGATCGTCGCTTGATGATGATGGTGCACACACAGTAGGCAGCAGCCGTCGCTTCGTTGTGACCCGCTCGGAATTGTTGAATCTTGGTAAGTGGAAGTGTTTTTTTACTTCATGAGACCTATTTCGAGGCCAGAGGCAGTCCAGTGGTCACGAGCGCAGTGGTGAAGGCCAAATCCCTTGGCCCACACAGACCTGTGTGTAAGATAAGGTAAATGATTCAGGTGCAGCCCTGCAATTGCTTGCTCATGCACTTGCTGGTAGAAACACCTCCACGAGGTGGATGCCTTTGAAGGCATTGCTGGCCTCTTTCGACTCTTCCACGCTTTGCCAGCGTCTTATAGAGGCGGGAGTTACCACGGTTACCCACCGCGCGCAACCTGCCCATCGACTTGCCGTGGAGCGACCATTTATACAGCTGGTGGACAGAGACTGGGGGGGGTGGAATGGAGGGAGGGTGGTGGGGGGGGGTTAAAGAAACCTGCTCCATTGCAGCTGCCGCGCCCGGCGATAGAATCGAACTGGTGACCCGAGGTTGTAAGTGCAGTGTGAGCCATTTCATCATCGCGGCAGCATCCGTCCATGGCAAACGCTGAGGAATATGGGCCATTAATTATGGAAGACCGCGTGTGCTTTGTTCCTCTCTGACCAAATAAGCTCGAGGGAAATTTCAAAATAAATTGTAGCCGCATGCACGCCCCTCTGTAACACGTAGCATCGTGTGTTTACACTTTTAACTATATATATATTTACACAGGCGTGCGCAATATGTCTTATTTAATTTATTCTCTCGCCGAGTTATTAATTTCGTGTCAAAGAATGCACGCAACGCGAAGAGTCGCGTTTCCCGTCGTTGAGCAAATTCTCTTGTAACTTTATTCTCGTCCGCAATATAATCCCCCCCTTTTCCCCAAATTGTCTCCGCGAAAAAATGACTTTCCGCACGCAGCGAGTAGTAGTGGCTGCCACGTCCGCCCGCGAAAGAAACAAAAAAGAGGTCTCGATTTAAAGCTTTCGTGACTGCAGGATTCATCTTCTTGGTTCTTTCGGTAAAGTCACGTAGAAGGGAAATAATAAAATAAAAAAACATGATAAAATAATTCTCACGACGTTTCGGCACAACGCAAGCAGCCGTCCTCAGGTGAAGACAGGTCTGTGGAAGACAGCGTCCGACATCCTGTTCTTCACCTGAGGACGGCTGCTTGCGTTGTGGCCGAAACGTTGTGAGAATTGTTTATGTTTTATTTTATTATTATTATTTCCCTTCTACGTGACTTTACCGAAAGAACCAGAAGAAAAAAGAGGTCGTTCAACAATATGCGTTCTATTTTGGCCGCGGAGGCTGGCGCAGGAGAGACGACAGTTATGAATGGCCTGTGAAGGACCTAACANGGGGGGGGGGGCATACATATTCATGGAGACGCGGCTACTCCCGTATCTGGGTCAGTCGCCCTGACCGCGACGAACACGTGAGTGGAGGCATGCGCGCACGCGGGCACACGAGACGCGACCCCATTTCGCGGCCATTTAATTGCACCACGTCGTAGATTTATGATGAAAAGATAAATATTTTGTAAAAAATTTGAAAACAAACGTCAATTAAAAATGTAAAGGTGCGGCACGCAAATTGTTCGCTCACGCCACCGCTGGCGGGAGGGCCCTCCAAGAGAGTGAGCTCGAGAGAAAGCCCTTTCAGAGGGTTTGGTCTACTCTTCCAGACGGCACCGTGAAAGAGGCAGAAGCACCCCGCACTTTATCCCACCACACGTGACCTGCCGATTAACTAACCGTGAGATTTCGATTTAAAGCTTCGATTTAAAGCTTTCGTGACTGCAGGGATTCATCTTTGGTTCTTTCGGTAAAGTCACGTAGAAGGGAATATAAATAATAAAAATTAAACCGTGAGATACCGATTATACTGCTTGGTGGGCAGAACGTGTGGGTGGTAAAAGACATTCGCCTATTATTTCAACTGCCACGCCGGGTGATCTAACCGGTGACCTCTGCGCGGAAAGTCCAGTGCCCTCACCGAACATACCGGGCAGCATTCCAACGGCGACTCGCGCGCAAACGATCGTGATGAACGCTGGATTAGCGCCGGGCGCAATGCCCACGGCTCTCTCCCGCGAAAGACGCGCTACGCCACGTCGCTCGAACGACAGCCATCTCCAGAGACGCGGCAAAACCGACATGGTTTGGCCGGCAGGTGGCGATGAACTGCGATGGACGGGTTGTCGGTTTCGCCCCTCTCTCTTTTTTTTTACGATCAGTGGAAACAAAAAGATGCTCGGTGTAGTCGGTACTTTGCTTCGTTCATCATTTCGTATTAAAAAAAAATAACTTTGCTTTATGTAACACCCCCACCTCCTCTCTCACTCTCTCGCTCTCTCTCGTTCTGCACGCAGCCCTTCTCGCAGTCCGACGGCCTCCGACGGGTACGTG
Source organism: Lethenteron camtschaticum (assembly GCA_018977245.1). Classification (NCBI taxonomy): domain Eukaryota; kingdom Metazoa; phylum Chordata; class Hyperoartia; order Petromyzontiformes; family Petromyzontidae; genus Lethenteron; species Lethenteron camtschaticum. The sequence continues at coordinate 2,031,884 of MU249618.1, forward strand.
TGACTGCCACTGCGACCAGGCGCCCCCCCCATTACCCCATACCTATTCACCATATCACTTTGAGCTACCCTAATTGTTACCACTCATAACCCTTGTAAAGCGCCTGGNTAAGAGCGCTCTATATCAATATAAGATGAAAATACGGCGTCGTGGACGTCGCTAAGACGCCACGTTCACTACCGCGTGGCATACTCTTTCACACGATGCTATGATGATTGTTGTTGTTGTTATTTTATCGGGGGCCAGTGCGCTCGTCAACAGTTGTAGTTTTTTGCAACAGACCAAAGTGTGAACGGTGAATAACTTCTCGACTCCCCCCCCCCGAATCTACGAGTAACCTCCCCCCCCACCTCACCTATTTTCGTACGCTCGTGTTCACTCTAATGAGCGAACAATCTAAGCATTTTAGCGCCTATTGATCCGACAACACTTTACACGAGCTCGCCAGTTTCGCCCCCCCCCCCCCCCACAATCTCGTGCACCTTCGCCGCTTTGGCGTTCGGCGAGAGGGAACCGGCGGGGGTCCCCCCCCCGGCCGCCACTTGGATGCCCGCGACGCCTTCGCTCCACGCGTTGTCCGTTCAGCAACGTCGGCTGCATCGGTCGTTCTAGATTTGAAGCTTTCGTGACTGCAAGGATTCATATTCTTAGGTTTTTCGGTAAATCACGTAGGTAATTTAAAATAAAATAAATAAAAATCACGACGTTTCGGAGGCAACACAAGCTTCCGTCTTCAGGTGGAACCGTCTCAGCACGATAGCTGTATCACTTGATACAGCTTGATACAGCTATCACTTGATATAGCTGTCACTTGATACTGCTATCACTTGATACTGTATCACTTGATATAGCTGTCACTTGATACTGCTATCACTTGATACTGCTATCACTTGATACAGCTATCACTTGATACTGCTATCACTTGATATAGCTGTCACTTGATACTGCTATCACTTGATACTGCTATCACTTGATACAGCTATCACTTGATACTGCTATCACTTGATACTGCTATCACTTGATACTGCTATCACTTGATACTGCTATCACTTGATACTGCTATCACTTGATACTGCTATCACTTGATATAGCTGTCACTTGATACTGCTATCACTTGATACTGCTATCACTTGATACAGCTATCACTTGATACTGCTATCACTTGATATAGCTGTCACTTGATACTGCTATCACTTGATACTGCTATCACTTGATACAGCTATCACTTGATACTGCTATCACTTGATACAGCTATCACTTGATACAGCTATCACTTGATATAGCTTGATACTGCTATCACTTGATGCTGCTATCACTTGATACATCTATCGTGCTGTGACTGTTCCACCTGAAGACGGAAGCTTGTGTTGCCTCCGAAACGTCGTGATTTTTATTTTATTTTTTATTTGACTTATTATTTTTTACCGACGTGACTTTACCGAAAAAACCTAAGAATATGCATCGGTCGTGTTGTCTGCGTCGGCTGCGGTGCGTTCCGGCTCTGCCACCGCCCGAGGCGCTCAGTCGAAGGCATTTCTTCTTCTTTTTCTTCTTCTCCGCCGCGTTATGTAGGTCACACGGGGCCTGCCACGGCGGCTGCTTCGCTTTGTTGCCGCACCCGTTACGCACACAGTGCTTGCCACGAATGACCCCTTCCCAACACGTCGCTGCAGCGGATTTGGCTCGGACATCGAACAAAGACGCCGCCGCATCGCGCGCTTTCATGCGCTTCTGCGGCCGTCTGGAACGCTCTGCCTTACGATAAGGAAGACACTGGAGCTGTGCACTTTTAAATCTCGATAGAAAACGCATTTTTAAACTGCGTTTTGTGTTCGTTTGTTGTCCTTTCCCCGCACCTCTGATTAGCTCCCCGACAATACACACATGTGAAATATCCCATCGTGCTGTCAATGCCAATGGTTTCAGAAATGTGTGTCGGCGAAAGTGAGTGAAGGACACTGATGTAAGTTGAACTTCTTTCGCACCGTACTAACCAGCCGTGCTAATCGGAGTGCGGGGAAAGAAACAAACTAAACACAAAAAGCAGTTCTAAAGAAATTGTTTTAAATCTAGATTTAAAAGTGTGGCTTCCTAACAGTGGAAGGAAGAGCGTTCCAGACGGCCGCAGAAGACCATCGGAAAGCACGCGATGCGGTGACCGTCAGTCATTCCTTATCACTCTTCTGTAGCTACCACCGTTCTAGTTAGCACCTACCAAATTAACATATTGGCTGCGTACGGTGCGAAAGAAGTCAACATGCATACGTTCATAAATCCCGTAAAACTTCATCGACGCCTTCACCGTGTCGAGGACTCGGTCTATCAGGCTGCTTCGTCTCATCCACAGAAAGTGCGTGAGTGGCTTGGGCAGGACATGTCGAGACTCGCGATGAAATGACAGCCAAGGCAAGGAGAAGCCCCATCGAAGAGAGAGAGAGGGCACGTCCGCAGCTGAGATGGAACGGTGAATGAGTCTATTGCGCTGGTGCTCGTTGATTGTTGCATCGCAGGTCGTGAAGATGGGACGGTTTGGGAGGCCTTCATCCAGCGGTGGATTGCTCATGGCTGCTGCTGCTGGTGGTGGTGACGAATGCACATCGTGTTGAGTTGCGTATACCCCGGCTTAAGACAACGAGTGGATTTTGCTAAGCAGCTTCCTTCCACTGGACTCGTGATTTATCGTCGCTCTGTTGATCTTAGAGTTTAGAATTCCAGTCCTAAAGACCACCTCTTGGCCAACACACTGGGCAAAGAATGTTTTCGCACTCATTTAAAATGTCTCGGTACACACATTTATTACGCCGCAACAATGAACAGATAATCCAACTGGCAGCAGCCTAACATCCGTACTTGAAGGCGATAAATATTACAGTGATCACAAAGCAAGTCAGCGTTTTCATGAGGTCCGGCATCTTCGGAACAAAAAAAATCTGCGGATGGGACAGACAGCGTAGATGGAACTTATCCGCTATATTTCACTCTTTTATAATTATATATATCTAGAAATCCACTTATTTATTATTTTATTACGTANTTTTTTTCTAAGTGAGAGGACACGTGGTTGCAAGTGGGGTTGAAGTCAGGGATGCAGAAAATGCAGCGAGCTCCAGCACAGCGGGGAGCGGCTGCGTACGAGCGGGTGGGAGAGAGAGCACGCGTATGTGTGTGTGTACATGTGTGCACGCGTGTGTTCATGCATGTGTGTGTGACAGTGTGTGTGTGTGTGTGACAGTGTGTGTGTGTGAGCAGTAGTGTAGCGGTTAGCGCGCTGCGCTACGAACCCGGCGACCCGAGTTTCGATTCCCGCTCACGGCCAACACGAGTTATGATTATCTGAACCGGTCCTGGGCCTCCCTAGGTCGACTCAGCCTCAAATGAGTACCTGGTGTGGTGCGTAAAAATATCGCCACGGTGGAAAGGCGATCGGGCGTGGTTCTGGACACCCACACTCGTGTACCGTGCGGGCCTTAATAGGTGCTCGCTAACAAAACCTGTCCCAACAGTCTGTTAAGGCTATATGGGGATATTTGTTTTTTTAGGTGTGTCTGCGGTAGTGTAGCGGTTAGCGCGCTGCACTTATGAACCCAGCGACTCGGCCACCACCAACACCAGTGACAATTATTTGAACCAGTCATTGGCCTCCCGAGGTCGACTCAGCCTCAAATGAATACCTTGTGCTATATGTAAACACCATCACTGGGAGACAAAGGCGGCAGTGCGTGAAGCTGCCACCCACCCCTCGTGTGCCGTGCGCGCCTTCATATGTGCTGTTCTGCCCCATGGCAGATATGGGGTGTGTTTACACAGGAACTTCCTCATATGATGGTGTGCGTTTGGTCACGTGACCAGGAAGTTACGAGTTAAGGGTCTCGACGCCATGAGGCAAGGCAGGGGTGTCTCAATGGAACACACAAACCAGACCGCATTAGCACATTCAGAACAAGTGTGCTCACGAACGGACGCATGTCGCTCTTCAAGCCGTGCTCCAGCCACTTCACGATGAAAGATAAACTCGAAGAGAGAGTCAAGGCTGTACCATGCAGACTTACGAAGAAACCTCCATGCTGGAAACACAAGAAGATGATGTTGACATACGGTGTTGGTGACAATGAAGGACGACAACAAACCTACCCCATCGCTAGAGGATGAAAAATTATTGAAAATAATGGACAGAGAGTTCTTCCAAGATTAGTCAAACATCTGGGTTGTCCCTCTGCCATTTCATAATCCCAGATGCCGGTTACCCATCAATAGAGAGCAAGCCCTCTCACGGCTCAACTCATTGCGCCGCACCTTGGACAAGAAACCAGAGATGAAGCCTCATTTTGTATCCTTCATGAAAACATATTTGACAGTGGTCACGCTGAAGCAGTCCCTCCTCTAGAAGAAGAGAGGAATGCTGGTACTTACCAATTTTTGGTGTTTATCACCTGAAGAAGCCAAATCAGATCAGAGTGGTGTTCGATTCCAGTGCCCAATTTAAGGGCGTTTCCTTAAACAACGTAATGCTCACCGGATCGGACTTGACCAACAGTCTCCTAGGATTACTCATCCGTTTCAGAAAGGAGTCAATCGCTGTAACAGCTGACATTCAACAAATGTTCCACTGCTTCATTGTCCGAGAAGACAACAGAAATTATCTCAGATTTCTGTGGTACCGCAATAACAACGTTGATGGTTGAATTGTTGAATAGAGAATGTAGGTGCATGTCTTCGGCAACAGCCCATCCCCAGCAGTAGCTGCCTATGGACTTAGGAGGACCGTGCAAGCAGGAGAACAGGTATTTGGGGAAGACGCCAAGCGATTTGTAGAGCGAGATTTCTACGTTGATGATGCACTTTAATCAATGCCCAATGCCTCAGAAGCCATCAATCTGCTCCAAAGGATGCAAGGAATGTTAGCTACTGCTAACCTGAGACTTCACAAGATAGTGTTCAGCAGCGCAGAACATTTCCTTCAGATGATTGTTCAAAGGACTTGAAAGACTTGGACCTTAACATTGACACACCACCAATCCAATGCAGCCTTGGACTGAGTTGGGACCTCAAAGCGGACACATTCACATTCCAAACAACAATTGAAGAGAAGCCTTACACTCGACATGACATCTTGTCGATGACAAACAGCCTGTACGATCCACTAGGATTTCTAGCGCCGGTCACCATTCAAGGCTGTTGGCTACTCAGGGATCTTTGTGCTGATACACAAGACTGGGATAGCACGTTTCCTGATGGGAAACTTGGAGAAAATCCTTACAGGCACTTGAGCAGCTACAGACAAAGGCGCTCACAGCACCCACCGAGGAGGTCAACACTGCAGAACTCTACAGACGTCAATCGAGACAAGTGCGAAGCTTCGCCAACACGTTCTGGCATCGCTGGAAAAACAAGTACCTTGCGACACTTCAAGTGCGTAGCAAGTGGCAGTCGAGCAGAACAGACATCAAGTCAAATTGAATGAGTGGCCAATGGGCCGCATCCTCAAGATGATTCCCAGTGCCGATGGGAAAATTCGAAAGGTTGAGGTTATGGTAGTGAAGCAAGGTGTCGTAAGAACTTCGTCAGGCCAAAAGCTGAGACAGTACTACTTCTCTCTCGCAAAGATATGGACAAATAAGTTGACCCGTCAGCCATTACAAAGAGTACAAAATGGAGGCCAATGCGCATCTCAGTGGTGATGGGTGCATCTGTTCATTGTGGGACTTTAAAAACTTTGTCTGTAAGTTCGTTTATGTTCTTATGATACTTGGAATGCTTTATGAATATTTTATTGATATGATAATGCTGTAAATGCCTTTATAGCTGTAAATTGTAATGATGAATGAGGCCTAGTTAACAACGAAGCCTGCCACTTGCATTATTGTAAATGTTATTTATAGCTGGATAAGTCAAGCCAGACTTGTGCCCATGTAACTTTAATGTGTTCTTGAGAGCAAGGATGAAGAAGTATCTCATCCACAGTCAGTGTTATGTGCAGCGCTGTACATTTAGGCTGCAGTACGGTGATTACACAAAGTGACCTATTTAACACGGTAGATTATTTTGTAGAGCTATTAATACAGGTGCCTGGTCCATCCACAACCTATTGAGTTTCATGCTATTTAAGACAATGTTATGATGCTGCAGTGTTCATTCATTTGATTGATATTGCAATTATTAACAGATGCTGTATTTTGTGCTGTGTTTTTCCATCAGTTTTACTTTCATTAAATAGTTGGAGTCGGATGTTCACCCTGGCTCTAGGTTTATTGAATGCGAGGTTAACTACTCGGATAGTGGTGCAACGCAGCGCACAGCGAGGCCGAGACATGTGCTCGCTAACAGTACTTGCCCCAACAGTCTGTGAAGGCTATGCGGGTCATCTTTGTGTTTGCCTTTGTAGTCAGAGTGTGCGTGCCTATGTCCCGTATGTCTCCGCCCCAGTCATGCCCCGTCTCTGAACCGGACCCTACCTGCACAGGATACGAACGCACGCGTAAAATAAATACAAAAAAATAAACTACCCAGGACGCAAAGGGATGGGCCGACCACCCTCTCGTCGCCACGAGCCACCGACAACGTCTGAAAGCGGTTGAAGGCAGGAGCACGAAACGCGACACGGGAGCGAGAGGGTAAATAGGGGGGGGGAGGAGGAGGGGGGGGTGCGGATCGGGGCCCTTGCCGAATTTCAGCTGTGAGGGCTCACGTCCAGAGACCTCCCACAGGGGAACTCCCAACCGACCCAGCAGCCAAATGTTGTTCCGAGTCTCGGCAGGGACCTCGCCTCCCTCCCCCTCCCGCCAGCCCCACCCCTAACCCTCGGCTACCCTCCAATGCTGCATGTCATCTCGCTCTGCTCCCTCCGCTCCCCTCCACGTGCCCTCCGCTGCAGTAACCAAGGCCGCCTGTCGAAGCCGCCGGTCGACCTCCGTTCGTAGTGGGGGGCGGCGGTGGGGGGGGCGGCGGGGGGTGGGGGGGGTTACGCAGTCTCCGTCGCAGCTGCTCACGTTGTTTGGAATTCCGTCTCTCGCTGGAGGCCCGCACTGCTGATGTGCGCTGGGAGGTCCGCTCCTCGTTTTCCTCGACTGCCCGCGTCGTCGTAAGCTCTCTTCTTCTTCTTAGACTCCCATGCCCCTCGTCAAATCCACGCGGTGGTTGGCTCTTCTCCGCGAAGCGTCTGAAATTCGCACACTCGTCTCATCTTCATCTCTTAACCCAGCAGCCCGAAGCAGCATTCACAACAGTGCGAATCCCCGCGATGTATACAGCGGCCCGATATGCGTGGGGTCGCAGTTGATATTATTTTATGAACGCAAATTGTGTTGTTGGTGCTGACTTGCGTCCAATATGAGGTGGATTTCAAATCACGATACAGTACAGTTGTACATAATTGAGGCCGCATCCCAAGAGGCTGGCCTATTTATTATTTATTTAATCTTGCCACGATTACGAGATGTTAACTATCTCGCCTGGTATACGGAGTTAGCGGGCTCGATCCAGACCCTGACTGCTGCTGTATATTTGGAGNTTTGCGTGTCTCTCTCCTCGTGGTCGTCTGGATTAATCTCCGGGTCCTCCGGGTTTCCTCCACATTTAGAATCGCACGATAAGCCACTTTGTTGAGCTATCATTGTGTCAGGTTGCTTCTGAAAAAAAAGCTACATAGCTCAGTGGGCATTACCTGGTAAAATAAAAATAGTTTTAAATAGTTGATTCACTTCAGAGAGAAAGGGGGCAGGTGATCATGGGCGGTGAAAGAGAGAGAAAACCCTTAAAGACAAAACCCTTATATAATAAAGTGCAACAGGGCTGCCCGTGAATCATCAAGAGCACATTGTTGTTGTTGCTGCTGCTGTACCAGAATCTTCACTACTATGATAGGGACGGACATGGCGAGTCCCATTTGCTGGCCACGCCACGCGTGGAGTCGTGAGAATCTGGGAATTGCGCGGAGTCTGTCTGCCCGGGTTCTGGTTCCGCTCCGGGTGCCAAGCCCCCTCCCCCCCCCCGTTTCGAGTTTGTCTCCAGGGACGCGGAGCGAGCGAGCCAGCCAGCTCTGCTGTCTCCCTCGGGAGCGATGCGTTCAAAAACAAAAAATTAAAGTTGCGTGGAGCCCCTTCCACTTCGTAGATTTCGTAGATTAGAACAAAATTAATCTAGAATTAAAGCTTTCGTGACTGCAGAAATTACTATACTCATTGGTTTTTTCGGTAAAGTCACGTATGTGGAAATAAAATAAATTATAATAAATAAAAAATGTTTAATCAAATTTTATTTTTTAAAAATTTTATTTTATTTCCACACACGTGACTTTAACGAAAAAACCAATGAGTATAAAAAAACATTGCAGAGTAAATAAGTAAATAAAGAAAGCGGCGATATTTTGAAGTGCGTTTTATTTTTTTCGTGCCGACGTGCGAGCATTTCGGACAGATAAATAAAGACGTTTGGAAAACAGGAGTCGGTTTCTCGGGAGGGCTCGCAGAAATCGGGTGAGACAGCGTCCCGTGGCAGCAAAGTTTACTCAGGAGTTTGGCATTTCGACATGCGCCGGTAGCTGACAACACCGACCTTTGCCACGGACGCCGAGAACGAGTCGCTTTCCGGCGGACGCAGACATCGAGCGAGAGCCACCAAGCAGCCCACCCAGCCGCCCCTGATTGGTGGAGAAGGTTAGCGAAAGGTGAACGAGTGAGCCATTCGGTCGAAGCCAATCACAACCGGCGGCTCGGCCAATAATAACACCATTAGGGAAAGTACACAGCGGCAGGGCCGGTTTTTTTGAGCCCACGAGCCCAAAATCGGGTCGTGTTTTCAGAAACAACACGGGTGAACCGGTGCGGAAGATGTCGGCGCACTCCATGGGAAAGATCTCTGCGGTTATTTCTCTTTCGTTGGGTCCGCGCCGATGCAGAGGATTGAGAGTTGGCCGCGCTGTGTCACGTGCTTGTTTTTTCTCTCTCTCTCTGAAGCGGACGTGTGCGTTGAACTTCTTTGGCACCGCACGTAGCCAATCGTGCTCATCGGTGGTGCGCGGGGAAGGACGGACGAGCTGATCACAATGACGCGCGCGCCCATCCGTACGCGCGTTTGCATTATTATTCATTTGCGTCCAAGGCGGGCACATTTCACCGCGCAGGCGTCGAATCCCTTCCGTGCGAGTCGAGGCTCACTTAGTGGCCTGGCAATGCCGGCACGTTTTGTTGTCCTTGAGGTCGGCTCTGCTCTGAGCGAGAATGAATAAATTTGTAATTTTAAATCACTCGCAGCGGCCACCACAACACGTTGCCTCTGGCCNAAAAACCGACGGTGCCTCCGACATCTGCCGTTCCTCACTTGTTGCTCCTCATTGATCCAGATGAGCGACGTACACGGATAGTGCCTCCTGCGAATCCACTGCTGGATGGAGGCCTTTCTCATGCGTGCGGGTCGGGGTTATTTGCTCACCATGCTTCGCCGTACTCAAAAGAGTGGGTTTGTCGAAGGGGGGGGGGGGTGGTGAGCGTATTGATGTACGGTACAACATTGGATTTGCTACACTGCCCTGTTTGTCAACCACATGGCCCCCTTTACAGCAGCCAATGATACCTGCTAGCATGGTGATTGCCAGGGCTTGAACTATTATTGCCAGGTAAGGCCCACTGAGCTGTATAGTTCTTTCGTAAGCGACATGGCTATCACAAATGATAGCTCAACAAAGTGGCATATCACGTGGAAATTCATAGCATGATTTTACATGTGGAGGGAAAAACGGGAGGACCCGGAGAAAAATCCACGCGACCACGGTGAGACCATACAAACATACAGCAGGCGTCAGGGTAGGGATCGAACGCACGCCTCCTGTATACCAGGCGAGGTAGTTAACGTCTCGCCACTGTGGCGCCATGTGTCAGCTACCCGTAAAATGTTGCTGCGCCCGGCATACCACGTCCAGTATACCCCTCGCTACGGCCGTGGCAACGAGTCAGCTGCCCTCTCCGGGTTACCGCGATCCAAACGATATTCAGAGCGCGCAAAACCCCATCCAGGCTCGTCCCCGCTTTGGTTGTAGAAAGACTGGAAAATCAAGAAAGTCAGTCACAAGAGGATCGTTACAGATGTTCACGATGCTAAAGATGAGAGCGGCGAAGCTTCAGCTATTGGGAGAGGGGCGGGTCGAAACCCTCCCACCAAAATTTTCACTTCATCTCTCCGATGCTGGAATCCGTGAAATTTGGCGAATGAGTCTCGGTGTCGTGTCGCGTTCGAGCGGATGGAGACGAGCGGAGGCTGTGCAGGTACAAAGGCAAAGTGATAATAACAGCCGTGGGGATGACTTCAGTGGAAAACTGGAACAGCTGGGCGCTGCAGCTGCAGCTGGCAGGCCTCGTGCGGGATTAATGCCACAGCATCCGGACAGCAAGCCCCGGGCCAACTGTTACCTCTCTAAACGTGTTCCGAAATGCATCGCAGGGAGGGTCATTCACGCGACTAAATGGTCTGTGATAAATTTCTCGTATCGTTTAAAGAAACATGCGGTTGATATGACGTTGTTGTTGTTGTTGTTGCTGTAAGAAATCGAGTCCCGTGGTTTGGGCCTGGCTGTGTGAATGACACACGGTGTAACTGACTATGGTGAGTGAAGCGTGCTATGTGAGGTTTTTGGATTCCAGCAGAGTTGCTGTGCGTACAGCGGAGGGGGGAGGTGGCAGCTCTAGACCAGTTTCCCTGGATCGTCTCAGAGTGCCCCTTACAATATTCACCTATCAATTTACTATCCTCATTGGTTTGCAATTTTCTAGAGTCATCATCATCATCATCCGCACCTCCGAGTAGTGCGGTTGACTACGTACGATGAAATAAGTCAACATACAGTAGAGCACACGCATCATTAGCACCAGCATCAGCAGCAGCATCAACAGCAGCATCAACAGCAGCAGCATCAACAGCAGCGCGCTACGATTAATTCACTGCTGGAAGAACGGCCTGGGAAGGTGTTACCATCTCTCACGGTCCTACAATCTACACACCACCTAGCGCCTACATACGAGCTGATTTCGTCGCTCCATCTCTGTGGTGGTCCCCGGAACGTCGGACTGTTCCTCCTTTGGCTTCGACTCCCTCGTTAGTCTCTCCCCTGCCGGCCAACCGTCCCGCTCAGCTCCTTTTGCAACGATGACGATTTTTGTTGTTGACGTGGTGTGTTTTTTTGTTAAAGCGAGCACCCTCCTAATGCGTCGCATCTCGTCTCAACGCATTTGAAAGGGGCACCCCCCATCCCCATTGGCAGCTGCCCCTGTGTGGCACAAGGTGACTAAGCAGCTGCCTGCAAACGGGCATCAGTCTGCCAGGCGGGGGGGGGGGGATGATTGCCGCTGTGTGTAGTATTCCCCATTGTGTAATGCACGTGTTGTTTTGTTATTCTTATTGTTGACCTTATTGTTATTCGTCGGTTGCTCGGTGTAACTCATGCAGGCATCTCTCTCTGTTTTTACATGGCTGTGTTTGGTTCAATCGAGTGTATGCATGTTAACTTCTTTCGCACCGTACGTGACCAATCCGTGCTAATCGAGGTGCGTCCTTGAGCTGTGTATATATATGCAAACTACCACGATCCCCTAAAATGTTGACAACTCACAAAACACGAATCAGAACACACAATTTAAATAAAAAAAACAATTCAACGGCAGACCTAAAAATAGATGAGATAAATGTGAACACCGCTGGCTTAACGAACCACTAGGGACTGGGGGGGGGGGTTCGTGCGCAGAGATTCCCGGACACGCGCGAGCCTCCGGGGGTTCTTCGGGGGTTTCGGGGGCTGTTCGGGGCCTCCCGGGGGCCCTCCACGTGTCTCCTTCGTTCGAACGAGGACGCACCGAGGCCCGCGGCGATCTTCCCTCTCCTGTCTGTTGGTCGCGGAGTCGCTCGACAGCTCATGTCGAGGTTGGTGAGCCCTGCCAGAGCTGAGAAAGCTGCCGGTGAATGATCGCAGCGGGCGGTGCGTGCTTTGAGATAAACGCTCGCAATGGAGAAGCCATGGGTTCACTTAGAGACCCGTACACACGGATGAGACTCGTCGGCTCGCACAGACACCCGTACTCTCGCGTAGAGTGCTTCATTTTGGCTGCCAATGTTTCCACGTTCACGTCGAGGTTGGTGAGCGAGCCAGTCTGCGGCGTCGGAAGTGATCCTCATGGCCAACATTGAAAGGGCCCCCAGCCGAGAACTCTCAAGGGGTGGACGCCCCGCCCGCCTGCCACCGCTGGCGACTATCGCTCGTCTCGTCCACACGGCCCGCTGTCGTGGAAGCGTCAGCTCACGTCCACTCGTCAGTCTCCCGGGTGCCATCGGCAACGTGTGGCGCTGCTGCGCAGTGGGAGAACATCCACCGGCGAGCCCCGGACAACGTGGTGTATTCAACACCCCACCCACCATAGCGATCCGCTGGCATCCTCATCCACTTGTCACCATCCCGTTGGAACGCACGCACGCACGAGGACAATTCGTCTTGCTGCCAGGGCCGGGTAACGCGTGGAGCCAGCGGGGTGAAAAAAAACCGAACGGTGGTCGCTAAACGCGGCGGCCAAGCGCCCGACTCTCCGCGGCTGATGTCTTCATTAATGGTCCGCGTGCGTTGCTGTGCAGGAATGCGTGTGGCGCACGCGCGCGTGGCTGGCAACCACGGAGCTCTTCATCCTTCGCTCCTCTCTCTCTCTGGCGGAGCCAAGAGGAAAAGCTGTGAAATGTGCTATCCGCCAGCGAGCTACGGGTGCCCGTGGCACGTCGCTGACAAAAGCGTACGGCCATGAAATCCCCAACTTCACAGCTCCTCCTCGGGGCTACATTTTGTTTCACTTCTTCTTGATAGGCTTGANGGGGGGGGGGGGGCGTTGGGCAGGTCACGGGGGGTCAGCCGGCCGGGAGAAAGGACTTCATTGTGGAACTTGACGTAATCGCAGCGGGANTTTTTTTTATTTAGGCGGGTGGTGTGGTGGTTGTGGGGACGTTTGGAATAAAACGCCGGTGGCTTTTTTTTGTTTCCGCGCGAGGCGGTTGCGGCGGCGTTGAATCCGTGGACGAAGTCATCTCACGCCCGCGCCGGGGGCAGCGGCCGTTTTTGCGCGAACAAAGCGCCACTTGTTGTGGCGGGGCCCCCCCCCACTCCCTCCCGAACCTCCTTATTCTCAGCCGCCGTCACCGCTCTATCGAAAGTGGAAGCTGTTTTATAGCGTCCGTCAATATTGTGTGTCGTGTGTTGGCCGGCTCTCTCCCCACACCAACCCCCTAACCCCCCTAACCCCCAATCCCCCCCTCCCCTTCCCACCCCCCCCCCCCCCATTTGCGCTGCTGCTAATCTCCTCTTTGGGTCTCGCGCCGAGCTGACAAGTTCCGTCTTGATTAGCGCGCGCCACTTTCGTTAGAGCTTACGTTTGGGGCTTTTTTATTGTTAAAGATTAGTTTTTTTTCTTCCTTTGTTGTCAACTTTTTTGTTGTTTTTTAAATTGTTATTGTGATTTATTTAAAGGGCTGGGGGTGGGGAGAAAGATGTTTATTCACGGAGTAAAGCCGCGCCACCCACAATAGGGTGAGAGCGCTGAGTAAGGTTATAATAGTGCGTTAAATGTTGGTAAATGTGAATACATATCTGTGGAAGTCATTGAAGGCCACGTTCCTCGGTGCTTGTATAAGTTGAGGAACGTCGCTTTATCGCATTGTTGATGAGCGTAGTGTGACACACGTGTGGTACTTGTGTGATAATAGCTTAGCGTACTCGCATTCAAGAATACGCCTGGCCAGTTGGTCGTGGAATTTATCTGACCAAACTTCTCCGCGCCGGTCAATGCGGGTCCATGGAGTCGGGTCAGTCAGCATAGACGGGGAATCGTAGAAGTGCTGCACCGGGAAAATTATAATTATAATAATTTTATTATTAATTATAATAATTTCATTTCATAGAGCGTCAATCTTGATTTGAAGCTTTCGTGACTGCAGGAATCCATACTCTTTGGTTCTTTCGGTAAAGTCGCGTGGTTAGAAAATAAAATAAAACAAATCACGACGTTTCGATCGCAACACAAGCAATCATCATCAGGAGGGACAACTACAGCAATTTTTCTTGCTGTTACAGTGAGGGAAAAAGTATTTGATCCCCTGCTGATTTTGTACGTTTGCCCACTGACAAAGAAATGATCAGTCTATAATGTTAATGGTAGGTTTATTTGAACAGTGAAAGACAGAATAACAACNAAAAAATCAGGAAAAACGCTGTCAAAAATGTTATAAATTGATTGGCATTTTAATGAGGGAAATAAGTGGTCGCCCATCCGGGCACTGTGCGGGCTCAAAAAGCCCTGCTTGGCTTCGAGATGCGACGAGATCTGGGCACGGTTCCACGCGACTCTCCCTCCCGTTCATACCCCGACGTGCACCGACGACATTCCGGAGCCCGATGAATCCGTGACCAAAGGCAGCAGCAGCAGCTCGCAAGCTCTCTGACGTGGCATCGCGTGGACGGCTAAAGGTGAACCCCGCCCTGGTCAGCGTTAGGAGCGCAAGAAATGGAGCGCGGCGAACGCCTGCGACGCTTTCGGTGCACCCCGACACTCATTTGTTCATGCGGTCATCCGTCGTGCGCGTGTGGCCGATGAACGCGCGCGTGCGTGCTGGGTTGTAGCGGCCCGCGCGTGCCATCCACGTGCGTTTTGCGCGCCGCGTCTTTGGCGCGGGTTAGCGCTCGGGTAACCCGCGGCGAGGGAGCTATAGTTGCGTATTGTCACCACCTCCATCAGTCATCTCGCCGAAGGAGGAGGAGAAGGAGGAGGAGAGGAGATGGCGGAGGAGAAGAAGGAGGAGATGGAGGAGGAGAGGAGGATATGGAAGGAGAGGAGAGGAGAGATGGAGGAGGAGAAGGAAGAGGAGGAGAGGAGGAAATAATAGAAGGGGCGCCATACAACGCGCGCTCTTTATTCAGGCCGGTGAAGGATGCGTGTTTGTGTTTGGGCTTATTTGTTAGTCTGGATGAAGGTTTTATTTNCTCCCGCCGTGTGGATGGTGGGGGTGGGGGTGCTGCTTCACCCATACTTCACCACGCTGCTCATGACGTGCGGGTTGGCGTGGGCTTTACCAAATAGGCTAATGGGATGAGTTAAATAAGGACAACGCTAATGCAATGAGACACAACGAAAATAGAAACATGTATTTACAGTCATAATAACAGGAAGCCAATAATGACATCGTTTATCTATATACACGCACGAATATAACATCACACACAAAAACAAATGTACCCATTACTTGCCGGATTCGGCACGATAAGCAGCGTTCAGCCTGGATGGCGCTTGTGTAAGCGATCACCATGCATACAGGTGACATAGGCTGCTGCGGGCTGACGCGTGGGCAGCAGGGCAGTGCAGTACTTCTATGCTCCCACGTCCACGATCCCCACCTTCGTTAAGCTGTACCAGTAAGGTGAAGTATAGTCAAATCACTCCCCATGACCTGCACGCCGTGGGGAGCCTCCATCCAGCAGTAGATTTTCTGATGTCTCAAAACTCACGGTAATAATTACGACGTTTCAAATCCAACAAGAGTCAAATAATGTAATCGAACCCACGAGGTTTCTTTCAATCATCGGGCCCAGCCGGGGTGTAGGGAGAGCGTCGGTGTATAGCCCCCCCCCCCCCCGTAATTTAAGATACATTTTGGGGTTAATTCCACCAACATGGACGTCACTTACGGCAGCCACAATCCGGCAGGCCGACGTCTTGTCAGTGTTACTATCTTTTGGCATTCATCTCAACTGCATCATCTGCATAGCAGTCAGTTATTTCATTGAAATGAGGGCCGAATTTTTGTTACTGTGACCGACTTGACCGTGGTGTTTTTTTGTGTGAAATCGCTCCCAACGGCGAAGTTGTTCGCCCTTTCGTGGTGTGATGAATTATGGTCAAACGACCCAGTTTACCCACACGGCACGGCGAGGCACGATTCACCAGCAGAGGAGAGAGCATGGCTGCTGCTGCTGACGATAGCCAGACTGTTCGCAAAGTCATCGTAAGAATTGTTGAAATTGTACGTCACCTGGACCAGTTTGACATTTAAGTATCCACGTTCTTATCAGCATCAGAGACTCGTGTCAGATATATATCGTACAACTTTCTCAAATGCCACTTTTAAACGGTGGCGTGTCTCTTCCACGGCATGTCACGTGGTATATCTCACGGCGAGTTCCGTCTGGCTTTTGTTTCAACCGCTTCGGGTTAATTCCTTAGAACACGTTCAACACTCGCGAATAATCTTCATGATCATAATGATGCATGGCTATAATAATGACGGGGAGTTGCTTGTCTCCGGCGTGACGCCGTCGTCAGGCGATGGGATGGGATGGTCGCGGTGGACAGGACGAAGCGTCAGTCGAGGAAGGCACGAATGCTCCCGAGAGGAGGAGGAGGAGGACGTCCCCCTGCGGAGATGGAGCAGATGCAATCCGCTCGCGCGCCGGTGCTGGATGACATTTATTCACATTGCAGGATGTCGGCTTGGAGTAGGGGCTCGGGTGGTGGAGGGTGGGCGGGAGGAGCGGGGGGGAGCCTTTATCCAGCGGTGGATAGACCCTGGCCGGTGATGCAATTAACGAGCGTGCGCCGGGCTGCTGTGCCCCCCCCCTCTTTGCTCGTTGCCTGTAGGTGTCAGTAGAGCTTCGTAGCTGTCGGGCGGATCGACGCACGCTGCTGCGATTGCCTCTAGTGCCGCGCACGCCGCGTCGTGCGGAACAGGCGCTAATTCATCCCACTTGCCTTCTTGGTTCTTTCGGTAAAGTCACGTAGAAGGGAAATAATAAATAATAAAAATAAAACATAATAAGATAAATGATCACGACGTTTCGGCCACAACGCAAGCAGCCGTCTTCAGGTGAAGAACAGGCTGTCGGAAAGACAGCGTCTGAATGACAGACCTGTTCTTCACCTGAGGACGGCTGCTTGCGTTGTGGCCGAAACGTCGTGAGAATTATATTTTATTGTTTTATTTTTATTTTATTATTTCCCTTCCACGTGACTTTACCGAAAGAGCCAAGAAGGTTTGATCGATTCTTGTGTGCTTTGTCTAGATGATGGCTCTTTGAGAGTTCCGTGTGGCGCCGGGAAAGGACAAAGTTCCCGCGCGTGCCTTAGTCCAACGGGGCGACGACGATCTGCGGTGGATTTTGTGGAACCAGGGCGAGAACTCAAGAGACCAGGACAAGAATCCACTTGCGACGGTTGACCGAGCTGCCGCAATGCACGGATGTTGAACATCTTTCGCACCGTACGTAGCCAACCGTGATAATCGGAGGTGCGGGGAAGGACAACGAACTAAACACACAAAAAGCACTTCCGAAGCAGTGAGTTCTCAATCTAGATGATGATTTAAAAGTGCATAGCTCCAGTGGCTTCCGAACATCGGAGGAAGAGAGCGTTCCAGACGGTAGCACAAGCGCACCTGAAGGCGCGCGATGCGGTGACCGCCGACTTTGTTCGATGGCGAGCAGCCAAAACGCCGCAGCTGCTGTGAGGATGACCGCGTGATGGTGGTCTACGCTCCTTGACAATATCAGAAACAACAACAACAACAAAAGTGAAGTGAAGTACAGCGATGAAGCAAATAGAAACGTGGATAAACAACAACAACACGCCAACACAAATGCTCGCGGAGGGATTTTGCGATGACCTCGCTTTGTTCGTCGAGACCTCCCCCGGCGGTTTCAGCTCCTGGAACGAATGACCTCGGCCAAATCCCAACCTCGTCCCCACCACCACACCACCACCACCACCACCGCCCTCTAATTGGGAGCTTAAAGCGCCGCTCCCGTCCGCCTCCTGCAGGTCGCCTTGTCAGAGGTCCACACCTGGAGCGGAGCGGCCGGGCTCAGCGCCAGCGCGAGGGACGATGCAACGGAGCGTGATGCTGGTCCAGTGANCCCCCCCCCCCAACCGCCACCAGTGCCAATTGAACTCCCACCACGCCGCCGCTAACTCCGCTGCCCGGCCAGGAACCTCGCGAGTAAAGCACGTGGCCCCGATCGCCGCCGTTAGCGCCACTTTGAGAGATGGCGGGAGCCGCACCCGAGCTGCCTGGGGTTACTGTGCACTTTCTGCAAGACTGACAGCGCCGATAAATCACCACGCTCTAATGAATAGATCTGCCTCATTTCCCTAACAAATACGGTGTAATTACACCGCTGAATAGATTGATTGTATCTCGCCACTCCGATCACTGTGTTAATTGCACCTCGGCCGGTAATTTATAGGACATGGAGCTTTAAATACCAGCCAATACCTAACACTGAGATCCACGAGCCAAGGCCATTAAAAGTATAGGTCCGGAATTATACACCGACTCTCTCTCTCTCTGTTTTGTTTGAGCCGCAATATTGACTCGCGTTGCTCTGTCGTGCGCGCGCGCAATAAAAACTCGCACAAAAACTTTCCCGCGACAAAATCCACGCTCACACGCCGAGACACCGCAGAGAGACACACAACAACAACAACCGCCATTCGCCACTAAGTGGCGGTGACGTCACCACGATGCTTGTGCCAGGCCAAGTGCACCTTGAGGCCACGTGAAGTGTCGAAAGCCCGCTGGCAGGAGGTCACGGGGCAGACCCAGGTGCCACTGGTCGACTGACCGAGATGACCGAGATGACTGGCTGATGCACCACCTGTGCCCCCTACTGTGCCAACTTGCTGTGCTTTAGCCACCCGGCGCTCCGCTCGTTGTTGTGAGCGTCGCTCCTCCGCCCTCCGTTGTTGTTGGAGGGCGACTGCCTCCAACTGCCCAGTAGCGTCCTTCACGAGCCTCCTCCACTGAGGCCGATCTTGACACCGCTGGTACCAGTCATCGGCAAGTCCACTCAGCTCCACGTCCTCCTGTACCACATCACTCCATCTCTTCTCCAGCCCGTGCCGCGCCCGTCTAGCCCCCTCGATCCGGCCGAACAAAAGCTGTTTAGGCATGCGGTGGCTGGGCATGCGGGCTACATGACCCAGCCAACGCAGCCTTGCCTGCCGGAGGAGCTCACTGATGGGACTTTGCCCAGATCTTTCAAGGATTTGTGAGCTCCTCACACAATCCAGCCTGGTTAAACCCAGGATGGATCGTAGGCAGGCCAGCCTAAATGTTTCCAACCGGCGAAGATGCTCCACCAGGGGGTCCACGTCTCGCAAGCGTAGAGAAGGGAGGGAATGACCGTGGCCGAGAAGACCTGAAGCTTCGTGCGGAGCGACAGACCAGGTAGCTTCCACACAGCGTTACGCAACCGATGAAAAGATATTGCCGCTCGACTGATTCGGAGTGAGACCTCTGCTGATAAACTGGAGCCGGTCATAAGCACACTGCCCAGGTATGGGAAACTCTCCACTCTCTCCACAACTGCCCATCACCAATTGGGAGTTGTGGGGGTGGAGTGTCCGATGGTACAAAATACCCAGGCAGGTGCTTGGTTTTGGTGGGGCTGATGGTAAGGCCCCACCTCTTAGTGGCACGCTCCAGTCTCAGCAGCAGCGCCTCCAACTCCTCTTCTGAATGAGCAGCTATCACCAAATCATCGGCATACATAACATGGTTGACCAATAGGGAGCCATCCCTTGACCGCACCCGGGCATCGATCAGCCTCCCATTGTATCTGTAACAGATGGAAATTCCTCTGGTACAGATATTGAAGGCTTCACGAACTATGTGGTCAAAATAAATGTTAAATAATGTGGGAGCCAGAGGACATCCCTGTCGCACCCCAAGGTGTACAGGGAATGGCTCCGACTCCCGGCCACGTAGTTTTATCCGGGCCCGCTCACCATCATGAAGGTCCTTAATGATCGTGCAGAGGGCAGGGACTCCGAAAGCACGAACAACCCAGAGCCCAGGCCTACTGATAGTATCTAGCCTTGACCAGGTCAATAAAGCAGAGATGTAGGTCTTGTTGGAATTCCCTACACCTCTGCTGTAGCAGACGGACAGAAAATATGGCACTGTGCGACCGCCCTTTCCTGAAACCGCATTGGGGCTCCGCAAGCCCTCCTCAGCATGCCGGCAAGGCGGTGTTGAACACAACCACAGACAGGTCACACAGACACACACACAACACACAGACAAAGATCCCCCGTGTAGCCTTAACAGACTGTAGGGGCAAGTGCTGTTAGCGAGCACCTATGAAGGCCGGAACGGCACACGAGGGGGGGTGGCCAGCACCACGCCCGACCGCCTTTGTCTCCCCAGTGGCGATGTTTACACGCCGCACCAGGTACTCTTTGAGGCTGAGTCGACCTAGGGGAGGCCCGGAACGGTTCAGATAATCGTCACTGGTGTTGGCCGTGAGCGGGAATCGAACCTGGGTCGCCGGGTTCATAGCGCAGCGCGCTAACCGCTGCACCACTGCTCCTCATCCAACAACACTGCTCAGCATCCCACTCTGTCTGTGTATCTGTCTCTCTGCCTGTGTCTCACTGTGTCTCTGTCTGTTTCCCCGTGACTCTGTCTCCCCATGTCTCCCCGTATCTCCTCGTGTGTCCCCAATCTCGTAGCCACCACCACCACCACCACAACCCCACCACCACCATCGCCACCACCCCTACCACCCCACCACCACCACCACCGCCACCACCACCCCCCCACCACCGCCACCACCCCACCACCACCACCCCACCACCACACCCCACACACCACNCCACCACCACCACACCACCGCCACCACACCACCCCTACCACCCCACCACACCACCACCGCCACCGCCACCACCACCCCACCACCCCACCACCCCACCACCACCACCACCCCACCACCACCACCACCCCACCACCACCCCCACCACCACCACCGCCACCACCCCCACCACCACCACCCCACCACACCACCCCCCACAACCCCANCACCACCACCACCANCCACCACCCCACCACCACCACCCCCCACACCCCCCACACCANCCCACCACCCCCCACCCACCCCACCACCCCCACCACCACCACCCACCACCACACCCCACCCCCCACCACCCCACCCCACCANCCCCCACCACCACCAACCANCACCACCNCCCNNCATCCACCCNCCACACCACCACCACCACCACCACCCCACCACCACCACCGCCCATCCACCTCGCATGGGTGTCCACGGGGACGTGGTGACGCTCTTTGCCAGCGGCCGTGTCGCCTCCATCAGCTCGCTGGTGGCCATGGCGACGCTGCTGGTGACGCTGCTGGTGCTGGTGCTGGCGCTGGTGTGCACCGTGCGGACAGACGGAGCCCCGGCAATCGTCCCGGTGAGCGGCGGCGGCTACACAGATGTTGACTACCTCGCCTGGTGCGTAGGAGGTCGTGGGCTACATCCCGCCCGGACGCCTGCTGCTGTATATTTGGAGTTGCGTGTCTCTCTCTCATCATCATCTACTACACTATAAGAGTTTCTCCCCACGCTGCGTGCTATCTTCTCGTTCCCAGCGATGGAGCAGCCAGCGACCGCCCCGAGCCTGCTCCCTGACAGTCCCGGCAGCACCACCACCACTGCGACCACCACCATCACCGCCGCTGCGACCACGACCANCACCATCACCACGGTGGCGGCGGTGGAGGAGCAGAGCTGGCAACTCTAGAATCCCGCCCCGGCCCTGGTTGCATGCCGGATGAAAGTCGCTCACCGAGTCGTCTCCGCACCAACCCGTTCACCTCCTGCAGGGTGACCGTGCGCTGGCCGCGAGAGTGACCACCTCGCGTGGCACGCGCGACGTGCCGGGTTCCAGCTCGAGCCGTGACGACGACGCCCGCCGCTGTTGGCTCGGAGTTGGCGACGTCCGTTCCAGAGGAGAATGAATGATGTTTTACACGGCAAGTTATACATGTGTAGTGTTGTAAAGGACGGACTAATAAACCTCTTTATGGCACACACAGTTTATTGTCTTAATGACACAGTCCCTAACACACACACCCGTTACCCTGAGGAGGTACAGCCTCCTGACCTGCACAGCTCACACTTCACTCCTAATCTACGGAGCTACAGCCTCCAGACTTGCCGTCTATCCAATCTCCCCGCTACCCAGCATCCTCCAGACTTGCCGTCTATCCAATCTCCCCCACCCAGCGTCCTCCAGACTTGCCGTCTATCCAATCTCCCCAGCCAGCGTCCTCCAGACTTGCCGTCTACCAATCTCCCCCACCAGCGTCCTCCGACTTGCCGTCTACCAATCTCCCCCTAGCCCAGCGTCCTCCAGACTTGCCGTCTACCCAATCTCCCGCTAGCCCAGCGTCCTCCGACTTGCCGTCTACCAATCTCCCCCTAGCCCAGCGTCCTCCAGACTTGCCGTCTACCAATCTCCCCCTAGCCCAGCGTCCTCCAGACTTGCCGTCTCCAATCTCCCCTAGCCCAGCGTCCTCCGACTTGCCGTCTATCCAATCTCCCCCTCCAGCGTCCTCCAGACTTGCCGTCTATCCAATCTCCCGCCACCAGCGTCCTCCGGACTTGCCGTCTCTCCAATCTCCCCCTAGCCCAGCGTCCTCCAGACTTGCCGTCTANCCAATCTCCCCGCTAGCCCAGCGTCCTCCAGACTTGCCGTCTACCAATCTCCCGCAGCCCAGCGTCCTCCGACTTGCCGTCTATCAATCTCCCCCTCCAGCGTCCTCCAGACTTGCCGTNTATCCAATCTCCCCAGCCCAGCGTCCTCCAGACTTGCCGTCTACCAATCTCCCCCTACCCAGCGTCCTCCAGACTTGCCGTCTACCAATCTCCCCCTAGCCCAGCGTCCTCCGACTTGCCGTCTATCCAATCTCCCCCTCCAGCCCAGCGTCCTCCAGACTTGCCGTCTATCCAATCTCCCCAGCCCAGCGTCCTCCAGACTTGCCGTCTATCCAATCTCCCCCAGCCCAGCGTCCTCCAGACTTGCCGTCTATCCAATCTCCCCCCAGCGTCCTGACTTGCCGTTACCAATCTCCCGCTACCCAGCGTCCTCCGGACTTGCCGTCTATCCAATCTCCCGCTCCAGCGTCCTCCAGACTTGCCGTCTACCAATCTCCCCGCTAGCCCAGCGTCCTCCAGACTTGCCGTCTCCAATCTCCCGCTAGCCCAGCGTGCTCCGACTTGCCGTCTATCCAATCTCCCCGCCCAGCGTCCTCCAGACTTGCCGTCTATCCAATCTCCCCTACCCAGCGTCCTCCGACTTGCCGTCTACCCAATCTCCCGCTCCAGCGTCCTCAGACTTGCCGTCTACCCAATCTCCCCATCCCAGCGTCCTCCAGACTTGCCGTCTACCCAATCTCCCGCTAGCCCAGCGTCCTCCGACTTGCCGTCTACCCAATCTCCCGCACCCAGCGTCCTCCAGACTTGCCGTCTATCCAATCTCCCCTAGCCCAGCGTCCTCCGACTTGCCGTCTACCCAATCTCCCCGCTCCAGCGTCCTCCAGACTTGCCGTCTACCAATCTCCCCGCTCCAGCATCCTCCGCTTGCCCTATCCAATCTCCCCGACCAGCGTCCTCCGACTTGGTCTATCCAATCTNCCGCCCTCACGTCCTCCGGATTGCCGCTCTCCAATCTCCTACCAGGTCCTAACTCCTCTACCAATCTCCCCGCGAGCCCAGCCCTCCAGACTTGCCGTCACCAATCTCCCCCAGCCCACCTCCAGAGCCCTACAATCTCCACCCAGCGTCCTCCAGACTTGCCGTCTATCCAATCTCCCCCACCCAGCGTCCTCCAGACTTGCCTCACCCAATCTCCCGCTACCCACCCTTCGGGGACCTAGGGACACACCACCCGGCNGGTCCCCGACCCTCCGCTCGAGACCTTCGCCCTCACGANGGCACTGGGAGCCAGGGTCCTATCCAGGACCTATCCCCTGACCACATGGTGACACTGAGCCCACCTGACAAGGGCTGGGGTCACCACACAGAGAACCACAGACTCACCACACAGAGACCCACAGACTCACNACACAGAGACGCACAGACTCACCACACAGAGACCCACAGACTCACCACACAGAGACCCACAGACTCACTCACACAGAGACCCACAGACTNANTCACTGGTGACAGAGACCCACAGACTCACCACACACTAGACTCAGCGTCCACACAGACTCACCACTCACACACACAGACTCACNACACAGAGACACACAGACTTGCCGTCTATCCACCACACAGAGACCCATAGACTCACCACACAGAGACCCATAGACTCACCACAGAGACCCACAGACTCACCACACAGAGACCCACAGACTCACCACAGACTCACCACACAGAGACCCACACACTCACCACAGACTCACCACACAGAGACCCACAGACTCACCACACAGAAACCCATAGACTCACCACACAGAGACCCAGACTCACCACACAGAGACCCACACACTCACCACACAGAGACCCACAGACTCACCACGTGTCTCAGCGTTGGTTGTGTCCCGGTCTGTCCATGGCCTGGCCTCCTCTCTCCCTGCCTGGCTGCCTGCCCCGTGAGTGAGTGACGCTGCCTGCCCAGCTGTTTTGTTGTTTGCTGGGGGAGACATTGTGCTGCTGCTGGTGGTGGTGCTGGTGATGGTAATAAAGGTGGCAAGTTCACTTACCTGGGCTGGAACTGCTCTGAGCAGGTGGACGCGTCGTGATGATGTTGTTGTTGTTGTGCACAAGACTTGAGCTAGAAACTAAACCGCGTTTTATTTTTAGTGGGCAAGGGCCTCATTGAGATGCTGTGTGTGTAAGCTCTCTTTTAGAAGGCCCTGACCTGGGCATTAGCGATGATAGTTCTACCAATGAGGTTCATCATCATCATCACGTGAACCTTCATAGCAGTGGGTAAAGACTCTAACAACTCACGTCTCTCAAATGTGGAGGGGAAAACCAGAGGGCCCGGAAATTAACATCCACGCAACAACAGAGACAGAGAGACACAAACTCTATACAGCAGCAGCAGCAACAGAGAGACAGAGAGACAAACTCTATACAGCAGCAACAACAACAGAGAGACAGAGAGACACAAACTCTATACAGCAGCAGCAGCAGCAACAGAGAGACAGAGAGACACAAACTCTATACAGCAGCAGCAACAACAGAGAGACAGAGACACAAACTCTATACAGCAGCAGCAACAGAGAGACAGAGAGACACAAATTATATACAGCAGCAAAGACAGAGAGACACAAACTCTATACAGCAGCAACAACAGAGAGACAGAGAGACACAAACTCTATACAGCAGCAACAACAACAGAGAGACAGAGAGACACAAACTCTATACAGCAGCAGCAGAGAGACAGAGAGACACAAACTCTATACAGCAGCAGCAACAACAGAGAGACAGAGAGACACAAACTCTATACAGCAGCAGCAACAGAGAGACAGAGAGACACAAATTCTATACAGCAGCAACAGCAGAGAGACAGAGAGACACAAACTCTATACAGCAGCAACAACAGAGAGACAGAGAGACACAAACTCTATACAGCAGCAACAGCAGCAACAGAGAGACACAAACTCTATACAGCAGCAGCAGAGACAGAGAGACACAAACTCTATACAGCAGCAGCAACAGAGAGACAGAGAGACACAAATTATATACAGCAGCAACAGCAGAGAGACAGAGAGACACAAACTCTATACAGCAGCAGCAGCAGAGAGACAGAGAGACACAAACTCTATACAGCAGCAGCAACAACAGAGAGACAGAGAGACACAAACTCTATACAGCAGCAGCAACAGAGAGACAGAGAGACACAAATTATATACAGCAGCAACAGCAGAGAGACAGAGAGACACAAACTCTATACAGCAGCAACAACAGAGAGACAGAGAGACAAACTCTATACAGCAGCAACAACAACAGAGAGACAGAGAGACACAAACTCTATACAGCAGCAGCAGAGACAGAGAGACACAAACTCTATACAGCAGCAGCAACAACAGAGACAGAGAGACACAAACTCTATACAGCAGCAGCAACAGAGAGACAGAGAGACACAAACTCTATACAGCAGCAGCAGCAGCAGAAGACAGAGAGACACAAACTCTATACAGCAGCAACAGCAGCAACAGAGAGACAGAGAGACACAAACTCTATACAGCAGCAGCAGCAGCAACAGAGAGACACAAACTCTATACAGCAGCAACAGCAGCAACAGAGAGACACAAACTCTATACAGCAGCAGCAGAGACAGAGAAACACAAACTCTATACAGCAGCAGCAACAACAGAGAGACAGAGAGACACAAACTCTATACAGCAGCAGCAACAGAGACAGAGAGACACAAACTCTATACAGCAGCAACAACAGAGAGACAGAGAGACACAAACTCTATACAGCAGCAACAACAACAGAGAGACAGAGAGACACAAACTCTATACAGCAGCAGCAGCAGAGAGACAGAGAGACACAAACTCTATACAGCAGCAGCAACAACAGAGAGACAGAGAGACACAAACTCTATACAGCAGCAGCAACAGAGAGACAGAGAGACACAAACTCTATACAGCAGCAGCAGAGAGACAGAGAGACACAAACTCTATACAGCAGCAGCAGCAGCAACAGAGAGACAGAGAGACACAAACTCTATACAGCAGCAGCAACAGAGAGACAGAGAGACACAAATTATATACAGCAGCAACAGCAGAGAGACAGAGAGACACAAACTCTATACAGCAGCAGCAGCAGAGAGACAGAGAGACACAAACTCTATACAGCAGCAACAACAACAGAGAGACAGAGAGACACAAACTCTATACAGCAGCAGCAGAGAGACAGAGAGACACAAACTCTATACAGCAGCAGCAACAACAGAGAGACAGAGAGACACAAACTCTATACAGCAGCAGCAACAGAGAGACAGAGAGACACAAATTCTATACAGCAGCAACAGCAGAGAGACAGAGAGACACAAACTCTATACAGCAGCAACAACAGAGAGACAGAGAGACACAAACTCTATACAGCAGCAACAACAACAGAGAGACAGAGAGACACAAACTCTATACAGCAGCAGCAGCAACAGAGAGACAGAGAGACACAAACTCTATACAGCAGCAACAACAACAGAGAGACAGAGAGACACAAACTCTATACAGCAGCAGCAGAGACAGAGAGACACAAACTCTATACAGCAGCAGCAACAACAGAGACAGAGAGACACAAACTCTATACAGCAGCAGCAACAGAGAGACAGAGAGACACAAACTCTATACAGCAGCAGCAGCAGCAGAGAGACAGAGAGACACAAACTCTATACAGCAGCAACAGCAGCAACAGAGAGACAGAGAGACACAAACTCTATACAGCAGCAGCAGCAGCAACAGAGAGACAGAGAGACACAAACTCTATACAGCAGCAACAGCAGCAACAGAGAGACACAAACTCTATACAGCAGCAGCAGAGACAGAGAGACAGAGAGACACAAACTCTATACAGCAGCAGCAACAGAGACAGAGAGACACAAACTCTATACAGCAGCAGCAACAACAGAGAGACAGAGAGACACAAACTCTATACAGCAGCAGCAGCAGAGAGACAGAGAGACACAAACTCTATACAGCAGCAGCAACAACAGAGAGACAGAGAGACACAAACTCTATACAGCAGCAGCAACAGAGAGACAGAGAGACACAAATTCTATACAGCAGCAACAGCAGAGAGACAGAGAGACACAAACTCTATACAGCAGCAACAACAGAGAGACAGAGAGACAAACTCTATACAGCAGCAACAACAACAGAGAGACAGAGAGACACAAACTCTATACAGCAGCAACAGAGAGACAGAGAGACACAAACTCTATACAGCAGCAGCAGAGAGACACAAACTCTATACAGCAGCAACAACAGAGAGACAGAGAGACACAAACTCTATACAGCAGCAACAGCAGCAACAGAGAGACACAAACTCTATACAGCAGCAGCAGAGACAGAGAGACACAAACTCTATACAGCAGCAGCAACAACAGAGAGACAGAGAGACACAAACTCTATACAGCAGCAACAGAGAGACAGAGAGACACACACTCTATACAGCAGCAGCAACAACAGAGAGACAGAGAGACACAACTCTATACAGCAGCAACAACAACAGAGAGACAGAGAGACACAAACTCTATACAGCAGCAACAGAGAGACAGAGAGACACAAACTCTATACAGCAGCAGCAACAGCAGCAACAGAGAGACACAAACTCTATACAGCAGCAACAACAGAGAGACACAAACTCTATACAGCAGCAGCAACAGAGAGACAGAGAGACACAAACTCTATACAGCAGCAACAACAGAGAGACAGAGAGACACAAACTCTATACAGCAGCAACAACAACAGAGAGACAGAGAGACACAAACTCTATACAGCAGCAGCAACAACAGAGAGACAGAGAGACACAAACTCTATACAGCAGCAACAACAACAGAGAGACAGAGAGACACAAACTCTATACAGCAGCAACAGCAGCAACAGAGAGACAGAGAGACACAAACTCTATACAGCAGCAACAGCAGCAACAGAGAGACACAAACTCTATACAGCAGCAGCAGAGACAGAGAGACACAAACTCTATACAGCAGCAGCAACAACAGAGAGACAGAGAGACACAAACTCTATACAGCAGCAGCAACAGAGACAGAGAGACACAAACTCTATACAGCAGCAACAACAGAGAGACAGAGAGACAAACTCTATACAGCAGCAACAACAACAGAGAGACAGAGAGACACAAACTCTATACAGCAGCAGCAGAGAGACAGAGAGACACAAACTCTATACAGCAGCAGCAACAGAGAGACAGAGAGACACAAATTATATACAGCAGCAACAGCAGAGAGACAGAGAGACACAAACTCTATACAGCAGCAACAACAGAGAGACAAACTCTATACAGCAGCAACAACAACAGAGAGACACAAACTCTATACAGCAGCAACAGAGAGACAGAGAGACACAAACTCTATACAGCAGCAGCAGCAGAGAGACAGAGAGACACAAACTCTATACAGCAGCAACAACAGAGAGACAGAGAGACACAAACTCTATACAGCAGCAACAGCAGCAACAGAGAGACACAAACTCTATACAGCAGCAGCAGAGACAGAGAGACACAAACTCTATACAGCAGCAGCAACAACAGAGAGACAGAGAGACACAAACTCTATACAGCAGCAGCAACAACAGAGAGACAGAGAGACACAAACTCTATACAGCAGCAACAACAACAGAGAGACAGAGAGACACAAACTCTATACAGCAGCAACAGCAGCAACAGAGAGACAGAGAGACACAAACTCTATACAGCAGCAACAGCAGCAACAGAGAGACAGAGAGACACAAACTCTATACAGCAGCAGCAACAGCAGCAACAGAGAGACACAAACTCTATACAGCAGCAACAACAGAGAGACACAAACTCTATACAGCAGCAGCAACAGAGAGACAGAGAGACACAAACTCTATACAGCAGCAGCAACAGAGAGACAGAGAGACACAAACTCTATACAGCAGCAGCAACAACAGAGAGACAGAGAGACACAAACTCTATACAGCAGCAACAACAACATAGAGACAGAGAGACACAAACTCTATACAGCAGCAACAGCAGCAACAGAGAGACACAAACTCTATACAGCAGCAACAGCAGCAACAGAGAGACAGAGAGACACAAACTCTATACAGCAGCAACAGCAGCAACAGAGAGACAGAGAGACACAAACTCTATACAGCAGCAGCAACAGCAGCAACAGAGAGACACAAACTCTATACAGCAGCAACAACAGAGAGACACAAACTCTATACAGCAGCAGCAACAGAGAGACAGAGAGACACAAACTCTATACAGCAGCAACAACAGAGAGACAGAGAGACACAAACTCTATACAGCAGCAGCAACAGAGAGACAGAGAGACACAAACTCTATACAGCAGCAACAGCAGCAACAGAGAGACAGAGAGACACAAACTCTATACAGCAGCAGCAACAGAGAACAGAGAGACACAAACTCTATACAGCAGCAACAACAGAGAGACACAAACTCTATACAGCAGCAGCAACAGAGAGACAGAGAGACACAAACTCTATACAGCAGCAGCAACAACAGAGAGACAGAGAGACAAAACTCTATACAGCAGCAACAACAACAGAGAGACAGAGAGACACAAACTCTATACAGCAGCAACAGCAGCAACAGAGAGACAGAGAGACACAAACTCTATACAGCAGCAACAACAGAGAGACAGAGAGACACAAACTCTATACAGCAGCAGCAACAGAGAGACAGAGAGACACAAACTCTATACAGCAGCAGCAACAGAGAGACAGAGAGACACAAACTCTATACAGCAGCAACAACAACAGAGAGACAGAGAGACACAAACTCTATACAGCAGCAACAGCAGCAACAGAGAGACAGAGAGACACAAACTCTATACAGCAGCAGCAACAGAGAGACAGAGAGACACAAACTCTATACAGCAGCAGCAACAGAGAGACAGAGAGACACAAACTCTATACAGCAGCAGCAGCAACAGAGAGACAGAGAGACACAAACTCTATACAGCAGCAGCAACAACAGAGAGACAGAGAGACACAAACTCTATACAGCAGCAGCAGAGAGACAGAGAGACACAAACTCTATACAGCAGCAGCAACAGAG
This sequence comes from Lethenteron camtschaticum, assembly GCA_018977245.1. Lineage (NCBI taxonomy): Eukaryota > Metazoa > Chordata > Hyperoartia > Petromyzontiformes > Petromyzontidae > Lethenteron > Lethenteron camtschaticum. Next base: position 2,062,485 of record MU249618.1, read on the forward strand.
AGACAGAGAGACACAAACTCTATACAGCAGCAACAGAGAGACAGAGAGACACAAACTCTATACAGCAGCAACAGAGAGACAGAGAGACACAAACTCTATACAGCAGCAACAGAGAGACAGAGAGACACAAACTCTATACAGCAGCAACAGAGAGACAGAGAGACACAAACTCTATACAGCAGCAACAGAGAGACAGAGAGACACAAACTCTATACAGCAGCAACAGAGAGACAGAGAGACACAAACTCTATACAGCAGCAACAGAGAGACAGAGAGACACAAACTCTATACAGCAGCAACAGAGAGACAGAGAGACACAAACTCTATACAGCAGCAACAGAGAGACAGAGAGACACAAACTCTATACAGCAGCAACAGAGAGACAGAGAGACACAAACTCTATACAGCAGCAACAGAGAGACAGAGAGACACAAACTCTATACAGCAGCAACAGAGAGACAGAGAGACACAAACTCTATACAGCAGCAACAGAGAGACAGAGAGACACAAACTCTATACAGCAGCAACAGAGAGACAGAGAGACACAAACTCTATACAGCAGCAACAGAGAGACAGAGAGACACAAACTCTATACAGCAGCAACAGAGAGACAGAGAGACACAAACTCTATACAGCAGCAACAGAGAGACAGAGAGACACAAACTCTATACAGCAGCAACAGAGAGACAGAGAGACACAAACTCTATACAGCAGCAACAGAGAGACAGAGAGACACAAACTCTATACAGCAGCAACAGAGAGACAGAGAGACACAAACTCTATACAGCAGCAACAGAGAGACAGAGAGACACAAACTCTATACAGCAGCAACAGAGAGACAGAGAGACACAAACTCTATACAGCAGCAACAGAGAGACAGAGAGACACAAACTCTATACAGCAGCAACAGAGAGACAGAGAGACACAAACTCTATACAGCAGCAACAGAGAGACAGAGAGACACAAACTCTATACAGCAGCAACAGAGAGACAGAGAGACACAAACTCTATACAGCAGCAACAGAGACAGAGAGACACAAACTCTATACAGCAGCAACAGAGCAACAGAGAGACACAAACTCTATACAGCAGCAGCAGAGACAGAGAGACACAAACTCTATACAGCAGCAGCAACAACAGAGAGACAGAGAGACACAAACTCTATACAGCAGCAGCAACAGAGAGACAGAGAGACACAAACTCTATACAGCAGCAACAGAGAGACAGAGAGACACAAACTCTATACAGCAGCAACAACAGAGAGACAGAGAGACACAAACTCTATACAGCAGCAACAGAGAGACAGAGAGACACAAACTCTATACAGCAGCAGCAACAGAGCAACAGAGAGACACAAACTCTATACAGCAGCAACAACAGAGAGACACAAACTCTATACAGCAGCAGCAACAGAGAGACAGAGAGACACAAACTCTATACAGCAGCAGCAACAGAGAGACAGAGAGACACAAACTCTATACAGCAGCAACAACAGAGAGACAGAGAGACACAAACTCTATACAGCAGCAACAGAGAGACAGAGAGACACAAACTCTATACAGCAGCAACAGAGAGACAGAGAGACACAAACTCTATACAGCAGCAACACAGCAACAGAGAGACAGAGAGACACAAACTCTATACAGCAGCAACAAGCAACAGAGAGACAGAGAGACACAAACTCTATACAGCAGCAGCAACAGAGAGACAGAGAGACACAAACTCTATACAGCAGCAACANCGAGACAGAGAGACACAAACTCTATACAGCAGCAGCAACAGAGAGACAGAGAGACACAAACTCTATACAGCAGCAACAACAGAGAGACAGAGAGACACAAACTCTATACAGCAGCAGCAACAGAGAGACAGAGAGACACAAACTCTATACAGCAGCCAGCAACAGAGAGACAGAGAGACACAAACTCTATACAGCAGCAGCAACAGAGAGACAGAGAGACACAAACTCTATACAGCAGCAACAACAGAGAGACACAAACTCTATACAGCAGCAGCAACAGAGAGACAGAGAGACACAAACTCTATACAGCAGCAACAGAGAGACAGAGAGACAAAACTCTATACAGCAGCAACAACAGAGAGACAGAGAGACACAAACTCTATACAGCAGCAACAGCAGCAACAGAGAGACAGAGAGACACAAACTCTATACAGCAGCAACAACAGAGAGACAGAGAGACACAAACTCTATACAGCAGCAGCAACAGAGAGACAGAGAGACACAAACTCTATACAGCAGCAGCAACAGAGAGACAGAGAGACACAAACTCTATACAGCAGCAACAGAGAGACAGAGAGACACAAACTCTATACAGCAGCAACAGCAGCAACAGAGAGACAGAGAGACACAAACTCTATACAGCAGCAACAGAGAGACAGAGAGACACAAACTCTATACAGCAGCAGCAGAGAGACAGAGAGACACAAACTCTATACAGCAGCAGCAGCAGCAACAGAGAGACAGAGAGACACAAACTCTATACAGCAGCAACAGAGAGACAGAGAGACACAAACTCTATACAGCAGCAGCAGAGAGACAGAGAGACACAAACTCTATACAACAACAGAGAGACAGAGAGACACAAACTCTATACAGCAGCAACAGAGAGACAGAGAGACACAAACTCTATACAGCAGCAACAGAGAGACAGAGAGACACAAACTCTATACAGCAGCAACAGAGAGACAGAGAGACACAAACTCTATACAGCAGCAACAGAGAGACAGAGAGACACAAACTCTATACAGCAGCAACAGAGAGACAGAGAGACACAAACTCTATACAGCAGCAACAGAGAGACAGAGAGACACAAACTCTATACAGCAGCAACAGAGAGACAGAGAGACACAAACTCTATACAGCAGCAACAGAGAGACAGAGAGACACAAACTCTATACAGCAGCAACAGAGAGACAGAGAGACACAAACTCTATACAGCAGCAACAGAGAGACAGAGAGACACAAACTCTATACAGCAGCAACAGAGAGACAGAGAGACACAAACTCTATACAGCAGCAACAGAGAGACAGAGAGACACAAACTCTATACAGCAGCAACAGAGAGACAGAGAGACACAAACTCTATACAGCAGCAACAGAGAGACAGAGAGACACAAACTCTATACAGCAGCAACAGAGAGACAGAGAGACACAAACTCTATACAGCAGCAACAGAGAGACAGAGAGACACAAACTCTATACAGCAGCAACAGAGAGACAGAGAGACACAAACTCTATACAGCAGCAACAGAGAGACAGAGAGACACAAACTCTATACAGCAGCAACAAGAGACAGAGAGACACAAACTCTATACAGCAGCAACAGAGAGACAGAGAGACACAAACTCTATACAGCAGCAACAGAGAGACAGAGAGACACAAACTCTATACAGCAGCAACAGAGAGACAGAGAGACACAAACTCTATACAGCAGCAACAGAGAGACAGAGAGACACAAACTCTATACAGCAGCAACAGAGAGACAGAGAGACACAAACTCTATACAGCAGCAACAGAGAGACAGAGAGACACAAACTCTATACAGCAGCAACAGAGAGACAGAGAGACACAAACTCTATACAGCAGCAACAGAGAGACAGAGAGACACAAACTCTATACAGCAGCAACAGAGAGACAGAGAGACACAAACTCTATACAGCAGCAACAGAGAGACAGAGAGACACAAACTCTATACAGCAGCAACAGAGAGACAGAGAGACACAAACTCTATACAGCAGCAACAGAGAGACAGAGAGACACAAACTCTATACAGCAGCAACAGAGAGACAGAGAGACACAAACTCTATACAGCAGCAACAGAGAGACAGAGAGACACAAACTCTATACAGCAGCAACAGAGAGACAGAGAGACACAAACTCTATACAGCAGCAACAGAGAGACAGAGAGACACAAACTCTATACAGCAGCAACAGAGAGACAGAGAGACACAAACTCTATACAGCAGCAACAGAGAGACAGAGAGACACAAACTCTATACAGCAGCAACAGAGAGACAGAGAGACACAAACTCTATACAGCAGCAACAGAGAGACAGAGAGACACAAACTCTATACAGCAGCAACAGAGAGACAGAGAGACACAAACTCTATACAGCAGCAACAGAGAGACAGAGAGACACAAACTCTATACAGCAGCAACAGAGAGACAGAGAGACACAAACTCTATACAGCAGCAACAGAGAGACAGAGAGACACAAACTCTATACAGCAGCAACAGAGAGACAGAGAGACACAAACTCTATACAGCAGCAACAGAGAGACAGAGAGACACAAACTCTATACAGCAGCAACAGAGAGACAGAGAGACACAAACTCTATACAGCAGCAACAGAGAGACAGAGAGACACAAACTCTATACAGCAGCAACAGAGAGACAGAGAGACACAAACTCTATACAGCAGCAACAGAGAGACAGAGAGACACAAACTCTATACAGCAGCAACAGAGAGACAGAGAGACACAAACTCTATACAGCAGCAACAGAGAGACAGAGAGACACAAACTCTATACAGCAGCAACAGAGAGACAGAGAGACACAAACTCTATACAGCAGCAACAGAGAGACAGAGAGACACAAACTCTATACAGCAGCAACAGAGAGACAGAGAGACACAAACTCTATACAGCAGCAACAGAGAGACAGAGAGACACAAACTCTATACAGCAGCAACAGAGAGACAGAGAGACACAAACTCTATACAGCAGCAACAGAGAGACAGAGAGACACAAACTCTATACAGCAGCAACAGAGAGACAGAGAGACACAAACTCTATACAGCAGCAACAGAGAGACAGAGAGACACAAACTCTATACAGCAGCAACAGAGAGACAGAGAGACACAAACTCTATACAGCAGCAACAGAGAGACAGAGAGACACAAACTCTATACAGCAGCAACAGAGAGACAGAGAGACACAAACTCTATACAGCAGCAACAGAGAGACAGAGAGACACAAACTCTATACAGCAGCAACAGAGAGACAGAGAGACACAAACTCTATACAGCAGCAACAGAGAGACAGAGAGACACAAACTCTATACAGCAGCAACAGAGAGACAGAGAGACACAAACTCTATACAGCAGCAACAGAGAGACAGAGAGACACAAACTCTATACAGCAGCAACAGAGAGACAGAGAGACACAAACTCTATACAGCAGCAACAGAGAGACAGAGAGACACAAACTCTATACAGCAGCAACAGAGAGACAGAGAGACACAAACTCTATACAGCAGCAACAGAGAGACAGAGAGACACAAACTCTATACAGCAGCAACAGAGAGACAGAGAGACACAAACTCTATACAGCAGCAACAGAGAGACAGAGAGACACAAACTCTATACAGCAGCAACAGAGAGACAGAGAGACACAAACTCTATACAGCAGCAACAGAGAGACAGAGAGACACAAACTCTATACAGCAGCAACAGAGAGACAGAGAGACACAAACTCTATACAGCAGCAACAGAGAGACAGAGAGACACAAACTCTATACAGCAGCAACAGAGAGACAGAGAGACACAAACTCTATACAGCAGCAACAGAGAGACAGAGAGACACAAACTCTATACAGCAGCAACAGAGAGACAGAGAGACACAAACTCTATACAGCAGCAACAGAGAGACAGAGAGACACAAACTCTATACAGCAGCAACAGAGAGACAGAGAGACACAAACTCTATACAGCAGCAACAGAGAGACAGAGAGACACAAACTCTATACAGCAGCAACAGAGAGACAGAGAGACACAAACTCTATACAGCAGCAACAGAGAGACAGAGAGACACAAACTCTATACAGCAGCAACAGAGAGACAGAGAGACACAAACTCTATACAGCAGCAACAGAGAGACAGAGAGACACAAACTCTATACAGCAGCAACAGAGAGACAGAGAGACACAAACTCTATACAGCAGCAACAGAGAGACAGAGAGACACAAACTCTATACAGCAGCAACAGAGAGACAGAGAGACACAAACTCTATACAGCAGCAACAGAGAGACAGAGAGACACAAACTCTATACAGCAGCAACAGAGAGACAGAGAGACACAAACTCTATACAGCAGCAACAGAGAGACAGAGAGACACAAACTCTATACAGCAGCAACAGAGAGACAGAGAGACACAAACTCTATACAGCAGCAACAGAGAGACAGAGAGACACAAACTCTATACAGCAGCAACAGAGAGACAGAGAGACACAAACTCTATACAGCAGCAACAGAGAGACAGAGAGACACAAACTCTATACAGCAGCAACAGAGAGACAGAGAGACACAAACTCTATACAGCAGCAACAGAGAGACAGAGAGACACAAACTCTATACAGCAGCAACAGAGAGACAGAGAGACACAAACTCTATACAGCAGCAACAGAGAGACAGAGAGACACAAACTCTATACAGCAGCAACAGAGAGACAGAGAGACACAAACTCTATACAGCAGCAACAGAGAGACAGAGAGACACAAACTCTATACAGCAGCAACAGAGAGACAGAGAGACACAAACTCTATACAGCAGCAACAGAGAGACAGAGAGACACAAACTCTATACAGCAGCAACAGAGAGACAGAGAGACACAAACTCTATACAGCAGCAACAGAGAGACAGAGAGACACAAACTCTATACAGCAGCAACAGAGAGACAGAGAGACACAAACTCTATACAGCAGCAACAGAGAGACAGAGAGACACAAACTCTATACAGCAGCAACAGAGAGACAGAGAGACACAAACTCTATACAGCAGCAACAGAGAGACAGAGAGACACAAACTCTATACAGCAGCAACAGAGAGACAGAGAGACACAAACTCTATACAGCAGCAACAGAGAGACAGAGAGACACAAACTCTATACAGCAGCAACAGAGAGACAGAGAGACACAAACTCTATACAGCAGCAACAGAGAGACAGAGAGACACAAACTCTATACAGCAGCAACAGAGAGACAGAGAGACACAAACTCTATACAGCAGCAACAGAGAGACAGAGAGACACAAACTCTATACAGCAGCAACAGAGAGACAGAGAGACACAAACTCTATACAGCAGCAACAGAGAGACAGAGAGACACAAACTCTATACAGCAGCAACAGAGAGACAGAGAGACACAAACTCTATACAGCAGCAACAGAGAGACAGAGAGACACAAACTCTATACAGCAGCAACAGAGAGACAGAGAGACACAAACTCTATACAGCAGCAACAGAGAGACAGAGAGACACAAACTCTATACAGCAGCAACAGAGAGACAGAGAGACACAAACTCTATACAGCAGCAACAGAGAGACAGAGAGACACAAACTCTATACAGCAGCAACAGAGAGACAGAGAGACACAAACTCTATACAGCAGCAACAGAGAGACAGAGAGACACAAACTCTATACAGCAGCAACAGAGAGACAGAGAGACACAAACTCTATACAGCAGCAACAGAGAGACAGAGAGACACAAACTCTATACAGCAGCAACAGAGAGACAGAGAGACACAAACTCTATACAGCAGCAACAGAGAGACAGAGAGACACAAACTCTATACAGCAGCAACAGAGAGACAGAGAGACACAAACTCTATACAGCAGCAACAGAGAGACAGAGAGACACAAACTCTATACAGCAGCAACAGAGAGACAGAGAGACACAAACTCTATACAGCAGCAACAGAGAGACAGAGAGACACAAACTCTATACAGCAGCAACAGAGAGACAGAGAGACACAAACTCTATACAGCAGCAACAGAGAGACAGAGAGACACAAACTCTATACAGCAGCAACAGAGAGACAGAGAGACACAAACTCTATACAGCAGCAACAGAGAGACAGAGAGACACAAACTCTATACAGCAGCAACAGAGAGACAGAGAGACACAAACTCTATACAGCAGCAACAGAGAGACAGAGAGACACAAACTCTATACAGCAGCAACAGAGAGACAGAGAGACACAAACTCTATACAGCAGCAACAGAGAGACAGAGAGACACAAACTCTATACAGCAGCAACAGAGAGACAGAGAGACACAAACTCTATACAGCAGCAACAGAGAGACAGAGAGACACAAACTCTATACAGCAGCAACAGAGAGACAGAGAGACACAAACTCTATACAGCAGCAACAGAGAGACAGAGAGACACAAACTCTATACAGCAGCAACAGAGAGACAGAGAGACACAAACTCTATACAGCAGCAACAGAGACAGAGAGACACAAACTCTATACAGCAGCAACNGAGAGACAGAGAGACACAAACTCTATACAGCAGCAACAGAGAGACAGAGAGACACAAACTCTATACAGCAGCAACAGAGACAGAGAGACACAAACTCATACAGCAGCAACAGAGAGACAGAGAGACACAAACTCTATACAGCAGCAACAGAGAGACAGAGAGACACAAACTCTATACAGCAGCAACAGAGAGACAGAGAGACACAAACTCTATACAGCAGCAACAGAGAGACAGAGAGACACAAACTCTATACAGCAGCAACAGAGAGACAGAGAGACACAAACTCTATACAGCAGAGAGACAGAGAGACACAAACTCTATACAGCAGCAACAACAGAGAGACACAAACTCTATACAGCAGCAACAGAGAGACAGAGAGACACAAACTCTATACAGCAGCAACAGAGAGACAGAGAGACACAAACTCTATACAGCAGCAACAGAGAGACAGAGAGACACAAACTCTATACAGCAGCAACAGAGAGACAGAGAGACACAAACTCTATACAGCAGCAACAGAGAGACAGAGAGACACAAACTCTATACAGCAGCAACAGAGAGACAGAGAGACACAAACTCTATACAGCAGCAACAGAGAGACAGAGAGACACAAACTCTATACAGCAGCAACAAAACAGAGAACACAAACTCTAACAGCAGCAACAACAGAGAGACACAAACTCTATACAGCAGCAACAGAGAGACAGAGAGACACAAACTCTATACAGCAGCAACAGAGAGACAGAGAGACACAAACTCTATACAGCAGCAACAGAGAGACAGAGAGACACAAACTCTATACAGCAGCAACAGAGAGACAGAGAGACACAAACTCTATACAGCAGCAACAGAGAGACAGAGAGACACAAACTCTATACAGCAGCAACAAGACAGAGAGACACAAACTCTATACAGCAGCAACAGAGAGACAGAGAGACACAAACTCTATACAGCACAACAGAGAGACAGAGAGACAAAACTCTATACAGCAGCAACAGAGAGACAGAGAGACACAAACTCTATACAGCAGCAACAGAGAGACAGAGAGACACAAACTCTATACAGCAGCAACAGAGAGACAGAGAGACACAAACTCTATACAGCAGCAACAGAGAGACAGAGAGACACAAACTCTATACAGCAGCAACAGAGAGACAGAGAGACACAAACTCTATACAGCAGCAACAGAGAGACAGAGAGACACAAACTCTATACAGCAGCAACAGAGAGACAGAGAGACACAAACTCTATACAGCAGCAACAGAGAGACAGAGAGACACAAACTCTATACAGCAGCAACAGAGAGACAGAGAGACACAAACTCTATACAGCAGCAACAGAGAGACAGAGAGACACAAACTCTATACAGCAGCAACAGAGAGACAGAGAGACACAAACTCTATACAGCAGCAACAGAGAGACAGAGAGACACAAACTCTATACAGCAGCAACAGAGAGACAGAGAGACACAAACTCTATACAGCAGCAACAGAGAGACAGAGAGACACAAACTCTATACAGCAGCAACAGAGAGACAGAGAGACACAAACTCTATACAGCAGCAACAGAGAGACAGAGAGACACAAACTCTATACAGCAGCAACAGAGAGACAGAGAGACACAAACTCTATACAGCAGCAACAGAGAGACAGAGAGACACAAACTCTATACAGCAGCAACAGAGAGACAGAGAGACACAAACTCTATACAGCAGCAACAGAGAGACAGAGAGACACAAACTCTATACAGCAGCAACAGAGAGACAGAGAGACACAAACTCTATACAGCAGCAACAGAGAGACAGAGAGACACAAACTCTATACAGCAGCAACAGAGAGACAGAGAGACACAAACTCTATACAGCAGCAACAGAGAGACAGAGAGACACAAACTCTATACAGCAGCAACAGAGAGACAGAGAGACACAAACTCTATACAGCAGCAACAGAGAGACAGAGAGACACAAACTCTATACAGCAGCAACAGAGAGACAGAGAGACACAAACTCTATACAGCAGCAACAGAGAGACAGAGAGACACAAACTCTATACAGCAGCAACAGAGAGACAGAGAGACACAAACTCTATACAGCAGCAACAGAGAGACAGAGAGACACAAACTCTATACAGCAGCAACAGAGAGACAGAGAGACACAAACTCTATACAGCAGCAACAGAGAGACAGAGAGACACAAACTCTATACAGCAGCAACAGAGAGACAGAGAGACACAAACTCTATACAGCAGCAACAGAGACAGAGAGACACAAACTCTATACAGCAGCAACAGAGAGGGCTTGACCCAGGGTGGGTGTCAGTGTGTCTGACGCGGCCATCGTGAACCCACCGGCTGTTGTGAATATGTTAGAGATGTTTACATCTCTCGTCCATGATCTCCCAAAGTGAAAACACCAAAAACTCCCAACAACCACAACAACAAACACAACACAACAACAACACACAAAACAACACAACAACAAACACAACAACAAACACAACAACACAACGCTCTTCATGAATTTTGTTTTACTCATCCCAACAAACACATGCCGGTCTCTGTGCGTGTCTGTGTCTCTGCGTGTGTCTGTGTGTCTCTGCGTGTGTCTGTGTGTCTGCGTGTGTGTCCATGTCTGTGTGTGTGTCTGTGTCTCTGCGTGTGTCTGCGTGTGTCTGTAACGGTGTGTCTGTGTGTCTATGTCTCTGTGTGTGTCTCTGCGTGTCTCTGTGTGTGTGTCTGCGTGTCTGCGTGTGTGTCTGTAACGGTGTGTCTGTGTCTCTGCGTGTCTTTGTGTCTCTGCGTGCATGTCTATGTGTGTCTGTCTCTACGTGTGTCTCTGCGTGTGTGTCCATGTCTCTGTGTGTGTGTGTCTGTGTCTCTGCATGTGTGTCTCTGTGTGTCTCTGCGTGTCTGTGTGTCTATGTCTCTGTGTGTGTCTCCGTGTGTGTGTCTCTGTGTCTATGTCTCTGTGTGTGTCTATGTCTCTGTGTGTCTCTGTGTGTGTGTCTATGTCTCTGTGTTTATGTCTCTGTGTGTGTCTATGTCTCTGTGTGTCTCTGTGTGTGTCTGTCTCTGTCTGTGTGNCTGTCTCTGTGTGTCTCTGTGTGTCTCTGTGTGTCTCTGTGTGTGTCTGTGTCTGTGTGTGTCTATGTCTCTGTGTGTGTGTGTGTCTCTGTGTGTGTCGTGNGTGTGTGTCTCTGTGTGTGTCTCTGTGTGTCTGTGTGTGTCTGTGTGTGNCTGTGTTGTGTGTTATCTGTTTGNCTCTGTGTGTTGNGTGTGTCTGTCTGTGTGTGTCNGTCTCTCTGTGTGTGTGTCNGTGTGTCTCATGTGTGTCTCTGTGTGTCTCTGTGTGTCTGTGTCTCTGTGTGTGTGTCTCTGTGTGTCTCTGTGACGGTCGAGTACGGAAACTCGTGATGTGCACCGATTGTGTTCATGTGCGACACGACTTCACGCCACGTGGTCCCACGGGGAAAGAGGGCGGCACTAACACGAACCAGTCAACCATCGGCAATTGATCAAAACTATAAAGGCGATGATCCAGGAAAATTATACTATGCTGCGTGAAAAGGTAATAGGTTACTCTGAAGTGCCTGGCCATTGGTAACGTTGGTAACGATCAGGAACATGCCCGGACAAAACAGGGAAGTCTGAAATATCTATATATATAAAATCGTGAATCTGTCTGTCTATCTGTCTGTCTGTATGTCGCCGGACCATACGCACTTTCATTGGACGAAATGTAAAGGATTTGCGACACACGATTGGTCCGGCGGTTGCCCCTGCATTGCGACACACGATTGGTCCGGCGGTTGCCCCTGCATTGCGACACACGATTGGTCCGGCGGTTGCCCCTGGCAACGGCTAGCGACGCATTCGCCATTTTTAATTTCCGTAAAAAATAGGCGCACGCATTAACACGCGACTCTGACGTTAATTCATCACAGTTTCACGTCCTCTTCAGTCCCCTCCCACCCCAATGTGTTCTATTACTGTTATAGGCTCCGTAGATAATTAAATAATAGCGATTCGACACTATTATTGTAGCGCGGGGGGGGGGAACGCCACCCGTACCCTGCCTCTGCCAGGTGGGAAATTTAGGCGAGGCCGGAGGCTCTGCACGCTACTAGGCCTCGACACCCACCACGCGACTCTGAGGTAAATTCATCAAAGTTTCACGTACTCTTCACTCCCCCCCAACACAATGTGTGCAATTTATATTACTTTCAAACCCTACGCGCCAATAATCTATTCTTTAAATGGTGACTGTACAAATACTCATTAAGCTGGGTGAGCGTACTGACAGTCTATAATGTATACTGTAGCCTGCTTATTAAATTGCCTGAGTCTACTGGCAGTCTATTATGTAGACTGTAGCCTGCTTATTAAGCTCGTGAGCGTACTGCCACTCTATCATGTACACTCTAGCCTGCTTATGAAGCTGAGTGCGTGTACTGGCAGTCTATAATGTGGACTGTTGCCTGCTTATTATAATCGATTCTTTATATGTTCTTTGTACAAATAGTCATTAAGCTGGTTGAGCGCCCCAGTTCGATTCCAACTCACGCCCACCACCGCTGACGATTATTTGAAACGGACCTGGGCCTCCCCTAGGTCGACTCAGCCTCAAACGCGTAACTGCTGTCGTGTGTGAACATCGTCACTGGGGAGACAAAGGCGGCCGGGCATCGTGGATCCAAGTCCCGGGCGAAGCCGGGTCATGTGTATGTGTGAATGTGTTTATGTGTATGTCTGTGTGTCTGTATGTATGTGTGTATGTATGTGTGTGTATGTGTTTGTGTGCATGTATGTGTGTGTGTATGTATGTGTCTTTTTGTGTATGTGTTTATGTGTATGTCTGTGTGTCTGTATGTATGCGTGTATGTACGTGTGTTTATGTGTTTATGTGTATGTCTGTGTGTTTGTATGTATGCGTGTATGTACGTGTGTGTATGTCTTTGTGTGTATGTATGTGTGTGTATGTGTTTGTGTGTATGTATGTGTGTGTGTATGTATGGGTGTGTATGTATGTGTGTCATGTGTGTGTCTGTGTGTCTGCATGTATGTGTGTGTGTATTGTGTATGTGTTTGTGTGTATGTATGTGTATGTCTGTGTGTGTATGTGTGTGTATGTATGTGTGTGTATGTGTTTGTATGTGTTTGTGTGTTTACGCTCGCATTACACAAATGTGTTGCAGGTCTAAGGAGTTCCTCGCGCAGCATTGGCGCTTTATTATTTCAGTTCTTTACTGCCGTACGCACCCTCAAAGTCCTGTGTGTCTGCAGCAAGCGCGTGTATGTGTAGCTATGGACGCGCGCGCGTGTGTTGTGTAGGGGAACGGTAGTGTAGTGCTTAGCGTGCTGTCTGTGTCTGTGTGTGTGTGTCTGTGTGTGTGTGTCTGTGTGTGTGCGTGTGTGGTGTGTGGGAGCGGTAGTGTACTGGTTAGCGTGCTGTCTGTGTCTGTCTGTGTGTGTCTGCGTGTGTCTGTGTGTGTGTCTGTGTGTGTGTCTGTGCGTGTGTGGTGTGTGAGGAGCGGTGGGTGTAGTGGTTAACGCTACGCTGCGCTACGAACCCGGCGAACCGAGTTCCATTCCCGCTCACGGCCACCACCGGTGACGATTATTTGAACCTCCCCTAGGTCGAATGAGCCTCAAACGAGTAACTGCTGTGGTGTGTGAACATCGCCACTGGGGAGACAAAGGCGGCCGGGCGGTGTGAATCCAAGACCCGGGCGAAGCCGGGTAGTACAGCTAGTGGTTTTACACAAAAGCAAGGTTTAGCTGAAAACCACTTAAGAGGGCTTCATGTTGTGAAGTTTCTCCATTGCAGGCTATGAACTAAGAAAATATTATTCATGCACTACCCCTCCCCGTTAGTTAGTTTCAAGACAAACCCATTATCGCACACGGAAAAAATTAACCCGTAAAAACAAAGTTTTTCACTATAAATCCTTTATATGCGTGGCGGCTAGAGTCCTCTCGTCCTCTGGCTTGAGATGGCTGCCACCTATGGGTCAGATGATTGCCTGCCACCATTAAGCAATTGGTAATTAAATATAATTAATTTTTTCCTAAAAAGTGTAAAAATTTGAAAAAAATTTTCACGAAAATAAATTGTCACGCACAACGAGTCTGTGTGCAAAATGTCAGCTCGATTGGATCACGGGAAGTGGGTTAAAAAACGACCGAAAGATTTGCACGGTCGTAAGCGCGCAAGCAAGCAAGTGAACTTAATATAGGATTTAAAAATAAAAACCATAAATATGGCGACGTTAGCTACGTACCTCGACTGACTCTGCACGTCCCGTGTGAGTTGTGGAGGTGCTGCTGCTGCTGGATTGCGTGCCATGGCAGGGTTCACGGCTGCTCTGGCAGGGATAGGCGCTGGGTTCGTGAAAACCCTGCTTGGGTTCAACAGGTCATCCACATTGCCGTCATCCGAGATGCAAAACTGTCTCGATCTCCATTGGAGAATACTGTCAAGGGTGGGATTGGCGGTGGTAAATGTTCAAAGTTCAGTTGAAATTAATACAGCATGCGGTATACAGGCACACGTATGCCAGCCCGTTGAGATTCGCATGTAATTCATATAAAGTATCCTGCCTATGAGCTACAAGGCATTACATTCCAAAGACTTCATTCTATGGGAATTCAAATGTTCGAACTCAAAAATATTTGGCCATTGGCTGTAGGTGACAATGTCCAAAATCAACATACATTCATCTAGAAGTGAAGGGAGAAAACATGAATTTAAATGACGTACACTGGAAAGCATTTCCACAAAGCATTTCTACAAACTTCCAGCAAATCTCATGCATCTTTAGACTTCAAATGCCTCCTGTGTGAATGTGACTCAAACACAACCACATTCTTATTCACAAAGAAACCACAAGTGTTTGTCAACTTTAATATTTTTTTTACAATGATGTTTTTTTACTTGTGCAGCCCACTGTCAATGGATTCCCTTGATTGCTTTTGTATTCATGCAATCTCCCACTGCACGAACATAATTACTTTTAAAACAAATACAGGTGGTAACAAACAACAAAACATAGTCTATTCCAAATATCCAAATACATAAAGTTCGATTTAAAGCTTTCGTTACTGCAGGGATTCATATTTCTTGGTTATTTCGGTAAAGTCACGTAGAAGGGAAACCATCATNAAAAAAAAACATAATAAAATAATTCTCACGACGTTTCGGCCACAACACAAGTAGCCGTCCTCAGGTGAAGACAGGTCTGTCGAGGCAACAGCGTCTAAAAGAAAAAAAAACGAAAAAAAACGCTGTTGCCTCGACAGACCTGTCTTCACCTGAGGACGGCTGCTTGTGTTGTGGCCGAAACGTCGTGAGAATTATTTTATGTTTTATTTTTATTATTTTATTACTTCCCTTCTATGTGACTTTACCGAAAGAACCAAGAAGACAAGAAATCATCATCAGGTGTGAAATCCACAGCAAGAAAATTAGAAAAAAGTGTCGGTTTTTCCCAACGTCAGCACCACGATAGCGATTTCCCTTCTACGTGACTTCACCGAAAGAACCAAGAATATCCAAATACATAGTTTAGGAATTTAGAAGAATAATATAGTTTTATAATAAAATGTATACATTAGCATGTATTGTTCTTACATTTTAAGGAGCAAGAAAGTTAATTTGGCCCTTGGCACAGAACATGAATCGTGTGGCAAATAGATTTTGACCCGAGGTCTTTCTGGATCGATTTTTCAAAATGTGCTTCGCATGTCGGGTCATTAGATTATTAAGAGAAAAACATAATAATCATTGAGCTGGTAGTGTACATGATTCTCTGTGTGTTTGTTCACTCACCAAAACGCCTACGATGAAATGGGAATCACCCATAGCTCCAAAAAACATCACGTTCAATAAATCCAGTATGTCCTCCTGAAAAAGGTACATCATACAACGAGACGATAACATTGACTCATCAACCACAACACGTTTTAAAAACTACGATATTAGAGTATAAGTGTGCATTACACGCATTCACATTCATTTTATCGGTGGCTTACCAAGCTCATGTGAGCCTCCGTTTTCTCCGCAGCAAGGAGTTGGTATGCTCCTGTAGCTTGCTGAAATCTCTGTATTGTACAAAAGGAAATTAAGTTTTGACAGAGGTTGAACACCTTCGACGAAACGATGTCCATTATTCCACGTTGTGTTCAGCTTTCGCAACTTGTGGGATTGAACAACGTCAATGTCTGTCAAGTGCGTCAGGGGCTTGGCAGCCTGTGATTGTGACACCACAGAGGTCGCACACGGGATTTGATTCGATAATTGTTTTTTCCCCTTCTATCTGGCAACAAAACTGACACCTTTTTACAAGGAGTCCTGTTTGCATAGACCACAATACCTGCAGTCATGATAAAAAAAACACAACTCTGATAATGTATGCACTGTCCTTGAAGTTGAATGGTCCACACCCAAGACAGCTTTCCTTAGAGCCTAGTCTCACATGGTTGGACCAGATGACGCCAAAAGGCGCACAACTCAAAGACAACGCACCATCAGAGTATGAGAGCTCGGGTAAGCATTTACACCATTGGAACCTCATTTGCCAGTAAAAATATGATATTGTTTTTTTACCCTTTATCTGGCAACAAAACTGACACCTTTTTTACAAGGAGTCGTGTTTGTATAGACCACAATACCTGCAGTCATAATGCAAGTAACGTTGGGTTGCTCGGTCAATGGCCAGGATCAACGGCGGCGTGGTGTATTCCGCAAATATGCCCGACTGTGAGGGCGGGCACAAGCCGGCGTGAGTAGGTGAAACGTTGAGTTTTATAAGGGCACCACGGGGTGACCAGCCCCTCTCCACCCAGCCCTCCCCACCCAGCCCTCCCACCCAGCCCTCCCACCCCTNCCCACCCTCCCACCAGCCCTCCCTCCCANCCAGCCCTCCCACCCTCCCCTCCCACCAGCCCTCCCTCCCACCCAGCCCTCCCACCTCCCTNCCCACCCTCCCACCCAGCCCTCCCTCCCACCCAGCCCTNCCTCCCACCCAGCCCTCCCACCCAGCCCTCCCACCCTCCCACCCACCCCTCCCTGCACGACGGACACAATAATCCCCTGTGGGCTGGTGTAACCAGGCGGTCCCTACCAGTATCAATGTACAATGCTCAAAGTGCACAAATATGACAACGATGCTGATATTTAGAACCAGTACAATGCTGTTCAATTGTATTTCACCAGCATGAGTACAGATCAGAAAATGTCAAATACTAGCAGCATACGTTCCATCACATTAACATCAAATATACCAAGCACTCCTTGCTACTCACAATGGCGCAGTGTCACTGCTGTGATTATTCTTATTGAATGCATCCAGGGCAAGCTTCTTGTATGCGGATTTAATTTCTGCTTCAGGGGCTCCTGTGCATGATAGCAAGCTTCCATTAAACACGTGGCACAAAAACACCGCTCAATTACATACATTGACAGATCCGTAAAATGACACATTTGTACATTTCCATTGGATTTTTCTTACGTTTATTTTTTTCAAGACTAATCGATACAACAGCCATAAAGCTCCTTTTCAAAGACGTCCAGAATGCAACAACAAACAACACAACAACACGAGTGCAAAGCATTGTACAGGAATGTAAACAAATCACTTTAAAAATAAATAAATATGCAAATACAGCAAACTATTTTTTTATCCTTTATATTAAGTTCACTTGCTTGCTTGCGTGCTTACGACCGTGCAAATCTTTCGGTAGTTTTTTAACTCACTTCCCGTGATCCAATCGAGCTGACATTTTGCACACAGACTCGTTGTGCGTGACAATTATTTTCGTGAAATAAAATTCCAAAATTTTACACTTTTTAGGAAAAAAATATATTTAATTACCAATTACTTAATGCTGCAATGCAATCATCTGACCCATAGGTGGCAGCCATCTCAAGCCAGAGGACGAGAGGACTCTAGCCGCCACGCATATAAAGGATTTAGAGTGAAAAACTTTGTTTTTACGGGTTAATTTTTTTGTATCTTACCAGGCATAGACAAACCGAGCTGTTAGCCTCTTTGTCAGAAGCCATGTGGCCACAAATGATAGCCAACAAACGGGCCATTCATAGCAGCAAAACTATCGCAAACAACACAGAGCACACGTACACATCTGGGCAGATGATTATTGACGTGGCGTGACCAACATTTCTATCCGATCAATGACTCGTCTTCTTGGTGCTTTCGGTAAAGTCATCACGTAGAAGGGAAATAATAAAATAATAAAAATAAAACATCAAAATACGATTCTCACGAAGTTTCGGCCACAACGCAAGCAGCCGTCCACAGGTGAAGAACAGGTCTGTCGGAAAGACAGCGTCTGAATGAACAGGTCTGTCGGTAAGACAGTCGGAAAGACAGACCTGTTCATTCAGACGCTGTCTTCCCGACAGACCTGTTCTTCACCTGAGGACGGCTGCTTGCGTTGTGGCCGAAACGTCGTGAGAATTTTTTATTATGTTTCATTATTTCCCTTCTACGTGATGACTTTACCGAAAGAACCAAGAAGATGAATCCCTGCAGTCACGAAAGAAGCTTTAAATCGAGACACATTGATATTTACGCGATCTTACCCCCAAACATACAAACATGGATATCGGTCACGAAAGCCCGAGTACTGTACGTGTTGGGAGACAAAGGCGGCCGGGCGTGGTGCTGGCCACCCACCCCCTCGTGTGCCACAGTGCCGGTAGCCTTCATAGGTGCTCGCTAACAGCACTTGCCCCTACAGTCTGTTAGAGGCTACCTGGGGGATCTTTGTGTGTAGGTGCTGCTACTCGCTACTAACAGCACTTGCCCCTGCAGTCTGCCAAGGCTACCTGGGGGACCTTTGTCTGTGTGTCCACGCGACTCACCATAGGGAAGTCCCAGCGTCGTGTAGGCCTCTTGGCGGGTCAAGCTCATGTCGGATACCAACAACACAAACAACAACAACACAAACAACAACACACCAACACCACAACAACAACCAACAACAACACTCACCACCACTCACACACTCTCTACTATATATACTAGTGTACAACAACACAAACAACAACACTCACCACCACCACTCACACACTCTACTATATACTAGTAGTGTACAACAACAACACAAACAACAACACAAACAACAACCACCACTCACACACTCTCTGCTATATACTAGTGTACAACAACAACACAAACAACAACAACACTCACCACCACCACTTACACACTCTCTACTATATATACTAGTAGTGTACAACAACACAAACAACAACACAACAACAACAACACAAACAACAACCACCACTCACACACTCTCTACTATATATACTAGTAGTGTACAACAACAACACAAACAACAACAACACTCACCACCACCACTCACACACTCTACTATATACTAGTAGTGTACAACAACAACACAAACAACAACAACACAAACAACAACACCACCCTCTTCCTCCGACACTAACCACGTGGAGCGCCGCAGGAGCAACACGTGACTCGGAGACGCCGCTCTCTGATTGGTCGCTGACAAAAGTATCAGAAACGTCCCCTGATTGGTTCAACGCCGGCCACGCCCCCTCACACCACGCGGCTTCCCATTGGCTGCTTGGCAATTAATTAAAGAAGACTTCCGGCCTATTTAATTAATTGGCCGTTTGGCAATTAATTACACATTTAATACATTTTCTTGGTTCTTTCGGTAAAGTCATCACGTAGAAGGAAATAATAAAATAATAAAAATAAAGCATAATAAAATACTATTCTCACGACGTGTGGCCGAAACGTCGTGAGAATTATTTTATTATGTTTTATTTTTATTATTTTATTATTTCCTTCTACGTGACTTTACCGAAAGAACCAAGAAGATAAATCCCTGCAGTCACGAAAGCTTTAAATGGGAAATTTAATTAATTATTAATTTTATTCAGTGGCTGTTTGCCAATTAATGAAATAGGAGTCCCGTCATAATACTGGTAGGAACCCACTGGTTCCACCAGCCCACAGGGGATTATTGTGTCCGTCCGTCTGCCGTGCAGGGAGGGCCTGGGTGAGGAGGGGCTGGGTGGGGAGGGTGGGAGGGTNGGGAGGGCTGGGTGGGAGAGTGGGGCTGGGTGGGGTGGGGCTGGGTGGGAGGAGGGCTGGGTGGAGAGGGAGGGTGTGGAGGGGCTGGGTGGGGTGGGGCTGGGTGAGAAGGGGCTGGGTGGGAGGGTGGGGAGGGGCTGGGTGGGGAGGGTGGGGCTGGGTGAGGGTGGGAGGGGTGGGGCTGGGTGGGGAGGGGCTGGGTGGAGAGGGAGGGTGGGAGGGCTGGGTGGGGCTGGGTGGGGAGGGGCTGGGTGGGAGGGTGGGGAGGGGCTGGGTGGGAGGGTNGGGCTGGGTGAGGGTTGGGAGGGAGGGGTGGGGCTGGGTGGGGAGGGGCTGGTCACCCCGTGGTGCCCTTATAAAACTCAACGTTTCACCAACTCACGCCGGCTTGTGCCCGCCCTCACAGTCGGGCATATTTGCGGGATACACCACGCCCTGGCCGTTGACCCTGCAGGCCATTGACCGAGCAACCCGACGTTCCTACCAGCTCCCTCCGCAGGAATGTGTTTTAGTACTCGCAACTGAGGGGTGGGGGGTGGGGTCAGGGCCTTGCATGTCCACGTCTCTCCGTCCGTCTCCAACGCGATTGTCTCGCTCGCTCTTTGCCCCGTTTACCCAAAGGCACTCTTTCCTCCCCGTCGACGCGCTGTTATTGTGCACGAGACTTCAAAGACGCAAGAGCAAACCCAAGCCCACCGAGCCTTGAGCCAGTTGTGCTCAAATGTCACGGTGCTTACGGCGAGAGGACAGGCCGTAGGCATCAGCGACTGCTGCTGCCACTCGATTCGTGTCTTTGTTTTCGCTTGCAGCCGGTGTTCGTTTAATGGATCCCCAGAGCGGTCGTGGTGGAATTTCTGTTATTCGTACGATGAGGGGAATTTGACCAGTATTAGTCATGGAAGACGACAGGTCACGGTGGTGATAACTGAGCTGGTAGTGGAGATGTTACTGCCGCAGCTGTCGCGTGTGATGCTCATGGTGATGTTTCGATCACCCATGAGTTACATTCCTGAGTTTAACATCCTGCTAATTCTCTCACATTAACGCAGCTTATTCAATGCTAAATTCTTCTGTTGAAATGTAAACTCCTTTGCCAAGGCGCTCTGTTCCTCCCACCCAGCTTAAAATACGCCGCCAAGCTTGGCGGTGTTCATTGGAGCACTGTCTTTCCGACAGCTGTTTCTTCACCTGAGGACGGCTGCTTGTGTTGTGGCCGAAACGTCGTGAGAATTGTATTTTATTATGTTGTATTTTTCTTATTGTATTATTTCCCTTCTACGTGACTTTACCGAAAGAACCAAGAAGATACACCCATGAGTTAATGATGATGATGGCAACGATAGCATGTTCTTTTTACAAGAGGTGAACGCGAAAAATCATGCACACGGTGATGAAGGTTGTGATTGTAAAATATGGATGATGTTACGATTCGGAGAAACTCGGCTACATCCCGACCCAATCATCAAGGCGACGCAAAATGCAATCCCGGCAATGGCGAGCAGCGTGACGGACGGTGTCAACAGCAACGATGCATTGCTACGGGGAAAGAACAAAAACCCCAGAAACAAAGCACACGCGATTTGAAGCCGTGTCTATCCACGAGGATTTATTTTAAGCAGAAAATTCGGGACCGGGTTTGACCTGAGGTCTCATAGGCCCAGACGTCACCACCTTTGCACGGCGCTGTTTGTGCTAAAACGGGCCCCATTGTGTGTGGCGGAGGACTGTGCAATCACAGCAGCACGTGTCGTATAGAGCCGGATATGCTGATGAGACCCACAAAACCTGCTTGAAAGACAAACTACTGCCGAATGAACAATTTCCCGGAAGGCCGTTCAGCTAATGGGCTGAACATGTGACGATGTTTTTGTTGTTGTGGGCAGGATAACCTCCCCTATTACTCAAGTCACCTCGAATCATCCCCGTGTAGTGAACCCCGGGGTCCCCCCCCAGTCGCCCCCAAAGTGCGGGGCCCGGGGCGTCGTCCCCACAATTCGCCGTACCATAGGGATGGCTCTGAGTACGGTCACATCACCCCTCCCCACCCCCACAACGAGCCGTGATGCGTGGGCAGACCCCAAACAGCAGAGGACTGACCCATTGCTGTGCGTGTTCAACTCAGTCACTGGGCGACGTCCATCACGCGGCATGCAGGGTGGGTGCAAAACACGCGGTGCCGGGTACATCTAAAGAAACTTCACCAGGCACGCTCTCACGGCCGTCATCGCATGCAAAAACGGATTGAAAATGACCTCGTGATAAAAAGAATAACCCGTAAAAACAAAGTTTTTCACTTAAATCCTTTATGTGCGTGGCGGCTAGAGTCCTCTCGTCCTCTGGCTTGAGATGGCTGCCACCTATGGGTCAGATGAATGCATTGCACCATTAAGCAATTGGTAATTAAATATAAAAAGAAATTCCTAAAAAGTGTAAAATTTGGGATTTTTTTTTCACGAACAACGAGTCTGTGTGCAAAATGTCAGCTCGATTGGATCACGGGAAGTGGGTTAAAAAACGACAGAAAGGTTTGCACGGTCGTAAGCAAGCAAGCGAACTTAATATAAAGGATTTAAAATATATTCGCCTGTGGAGGACACAGGGATCGATCCCGCGACCTTTGGCATGGGAAGCNAGGGCGCTAAACTGCGCTACTCCGCCATGGCCTGTGGAGGGGTTACGCTCTGGGCTCACACTGTGACGTTCAGCCAAAGCGATGAATGAGTTATATTTAATATATGTAAAATATTTTTTTTGCCTAAAAAGTGTACAATTTTAGGAATTTTTTTTCACGAACATAATTGTCTGGCACAACGAGTCATGTGGAAAATGTCAGCTCGATTGGATCACAGGAAGTGGGTTAAAAAACGACCGAAAGATTTGCACGGTCCTAAGCAAGCAAGCACGCACGCAAGCAAGCGAACTTAATATAAAGGATTGAAAAAGACACATCGATATCCGTCAAGCAATACCGCACCGCACTGAAGGGCGCTGCACAAGAAGATCGAACTTCAATTCGCCTCCGCAAAGAGCCATAAACACAACACGATGACTTCGCGCGAAACAAGCAGAATGATCCGGCGTGAACATTGAGAGATAAACCAGCCCTCACAAGTTGTCGTTCCCANCCCCTNCCCCCATCTTTGCCGTCTTGACGAGGAGGACGTGGGATGATGGTTTGCGTGGCCGGCTGTGTGGACTCACATACTGCGACCCCCCCTTCTCTTTCTCACCCAGCCCCCCCCACTATGAGTAGTGTACTGCGGCATGCCCCCCACTATGAGTAGTGTACTCCGGCATGCCCCCACTATGAGTAGTGTACTCCGGCATGCCCCCACGGCTCCCTTGCTGATGGCGCTGCTAATAGATGTGTGGGCGTGCGTGGAGAGACGGCCTCCACGAGGAGCGGTGGTGCAGCGGTTAGCGCGCCGCGCTATGAGACCCGGCGACCCGAGTTCGATTCCCGCTCACGGTGGCGATGATTTGAACCGGTCCTAGGTCGACTCAGCCTCAAATGAGTACCTGGTGCGGTGTGTAAACACCGTCACTGGGGAGACAAAGGTGGTCGCGCGTGCTTGCTGGCCACCCCACAAAGACAAAGATCCCCCGTGTAGCCTGCACAGAATGTTGGGCAAGTGCTATTAGCGAGCACCCCTCACACAAAGACAAAGATCTATAGGACTAGGCTAGGCCTAACTCCTCAAAATAAAACAAGCATTCGCGAACAACGCACGCAGAATAATCTCTCTAACTCTCTCTCTCGGTCTTCATTGCACCTGTAATTATTTATGTTCTACTGCAGTCGGGGCGATGAGACAGACCCTGGGGGGAGTCCGGGAGGACCCGGCCTCATCTTGGTGTTGGGCAGTTTGTGGTCTTTCTTCACTTCATCCTCCGGTTCTGGAACCAGATGTTGACCTGGCGTTCGCTCCGGGCCAGCGAGTGAGCGATCTCCAGGTGGCGCCGCCGCCGCGTGAGGTAGCCGTTGAAGTGGAGTTCCTTCTCGAGCTCCAGCACCTGCTCGTGTCCCTGGCTCTCGGAGTCGACTGCGGATGGATAGCGGTTCGGTGGTTGGTGGTGGTGGTGGTCGAGGGTGATTGAGGGTGGTAGATGGTTAATTTGGTGTGCAGCGAGGGAGGTAGTTGTGGATTTGGGTGGTGGTTGAGGGTGGTAGATGGTTGGTTTGGTGGGCAGTGAAGTGTGGTGGTGATGAGTGGTGGTTGAGGGTGGATAGTGAAGGAGGTAATTAAGGTGGTTGTTGGTGGTCGTGGTGATGCTGCTCACAAAAACTGCTGTCCGCCCACGCAGACACTCACTTGCAGGTGTGTTCATTGAGCTGGAGCTTGCGGTCCCGAGCGGGGCCTGCACCAACAGAGCACGGAGCAGGCGGTCGGCAAAAAGACGTGAGCTCAGACGCTCGAAATAATCTCTCGCACGGGGGGGGGGGGGTCACGGTTCACAAATAATCATCGTCGTTGTCTTCACAGCTGCTGTCATCAGCCGCTTTCACACTGACTGCACTCAATTAAAATGAATGAAACTCGAAAACCAGCCATGCTTTATCCACTGCTAGATGACGGCATTCCCCCCCAGCGGTGTGCTCCGTGACACATTCGGGACGCTGCCGCGGTTCTAATAGTCGGCACAGGCCGGGCTAGCGGCCCAGACATCGTCGCTTCCATCTCCCCTGGCGCAGCTGTTGAAGCGACGGTCATAGTTGCTGCGATCCCCGACCACCGCGTCCGCACCCGGCGGTGTAAATGGAAGTGTGGGTACGCCCACCTGTTACAAGACTTCTGACCGTTGCGGAAGATTAGGCCAAAGATTATCCAGAGGGGCTCCTCTCGAGCTCCCTGTAGTGGAGGCTCTTCTGCCAGCACTGGCGGTGACCAAGCAATTGCAGGGTTGCACCTTTAACTTTCTACTCAAGTTCATTGCCTTCGTTAGCTTACGGTCAATCTTTAGTTAATGTGTATGTGTACCTATTACAGTGCCTAGCACTAGCATGGCCTGGGGGCTTGTGAGTCATGGAAACGAAAGCAGTTTTGTAAGTGTCACTGTGGGCAGCATTGAGAGAGAGAGTATCACTACATGTCGGAGAGAGTGTGCGTGGCGATCCATTCATAGATGCCCCACTAAAATACCGGTGGTAATATTAGAGAAAAAAACAAGATTTACTTTCAAAGCCTTGACATCTCCCCCACAAAATCGTAATTATTCGCCCATTAAATCCTTTATCATGCCCCTCTACAATATCTAAATCATCGCTTTCACAATATTCAACCATCTGTCCATAAGAAAGAGGGTAAGAGGGTGATTCTAAATCAGCAGGGCCGCTGTGAATCACTCACCGTGAATACCAATTTATCTCGTCTGAGAAGCGCAATGGCGTGAGGAGGCGGGCACGCCGTGCTGTGTCTAGTGCAGCGCCGGCGGTGACGACTACTCACCCGCACTGGCAAATGTCGTGTTGGTAACGACATTTCTTTTTCCAGCGCTGTGGAAACCCTTTATTGCGAAGACCTGCAACAGGCAAGAAGCAGACAGCGGGCACGGCCGCTTGTCACCACGAAGCAAGGACAACGCATTGTTGCTGCCACAGCCACGGACACAGCACTGGTCTTTGCATTCTTGATATGGGGCAACTCTACTGAGCTGTGTTTAGCTCATTTGCAACTCTCATTTCCATTTGGTAGTCCTTTGCTTATTTTATTGTACGGGCAGTCTTCGACTGAACACATTTCGTAACACTGACCATATGTGCGTTTAAATATAGTAGATTATTCTGTTCTGACTTACGAACCGTTCCAATTCCGAACGGTTCTCAGGAACGGAACCAGTTTGTTTAAAGCGATTGGTTTTACCATTTTGGTGACCCACGTCACTCTTGCAAATGGGGCTCTCACTACATCGCGAGTTCTCGCCGGGTTGAACAAAGCATGCGTGGAACCTGCCCTGCTACGGAGCGTCCAAAGATCAAATGCCGTCACGGTCAAATCCATGAACGCCACCAAACCTCGCTGGTGCAACGTCGTCTTCCTTCTGCGCAGTCGACACGCGACCTCCAAGATCTTCCCGAAGGTTTTTCCCATCATCTGCTCTTGGATCTTGCCCCTTGTGGCTGCCAAACTAGTGGAACCCATTCCAATGAGCCAAAAAGTTTGAGCTTGGGTGTGGAAATATTATAAGATTCGTTTGTTTAGACGGATGTAAGGTCATGATTTTACTGGTAGGAACGAGTGAACCAGCCTACAATAGATTATATCGTCGTCCGTCCAGCAACATCGCCCCCTACTGCAAACACTTGGCATGACCCTACAAAAACCTTAGACTCAGTGACGCTTTCCGGGCTAAACAAGTGTAACATTCCCTTATAATTCCCTCAGATAGCTTTTAATTAAAATATTTAAATTAATGAGGCTTTCCTGGCTAAACAAGTGTAACATTCCCTTATCATTCCCTGAGATAGCTTTTAATTAAAACTTTTAAATAAAATTTAACTCACAGCGGCATAAAGCCTACAGCTAGGCCTAAAACCTAGAACTAGGCCTCAAACTCTCCCTTCGTATCGTACCCCCGCGTGTGTGCAAGGGAGTTAATGGTTAACGTTACATTCCCTCATGTTTTTAAATAGAAACATTTAAATTTAAAGCTTTTACATAAATAATAAAAACATTCAAATAAAAATTAACTCACAGCGGCCTAAAGCCTACAGCTAGGCCTAAAGCCTAGAACTAGGCCTCAAACTCTCCCTTCGTATCGTACCCCGCGTGTGTGAAAGGGAGTTAATGTTTAACAATGTTACATCCCTGATGTTTTTAAATAGAAACATTTACATTTAAAGCTTTTACATAAATAATTAAAACATTTAAATTAAAAATTAACTCACAGCGGCCTAAAGCTAGGCCTAAAGCCTAGAACTAGGCCTCAAACTCTCCCTTCGTATCGTCCAATTAGGTGTAGCAACATCGCCCCCTATTGCAAACACTTGGCAGGACCCTACAAAAACCTTTAGACTCAGTGGGGCTTTCCTGGCTAAACAAGTGTAATAATACATTATGTTTATATTCTTTGGTTATTCGTTCCTACCAGCCCACCCGCAGGGTCCTGTTTATTAGGCTCGTTTAAACCTCACGTGATGGGCGCAAGGGACATTTTCCGCTATTAATAGGCTGGGGTGAAACATGGGCACAGTGGTCAGCGTGCTGCTGCGCAAAGAACCCAGTGACCCCAAATTGACGACCGGCCATGCCCACCATCAGTGGCGAGTTACAGCCCAACCGGGCCTGAGCCCCCTCCCCCACCACTGACCAGCGGGGTGAAGTATAGTCGGACAATTACCACGACTGACATGCCATTGGGAGGCTTTCATGCAGCAGTGGATTGACGTAGGGCTTTCATTGAAAATAGTATTATTATTCGTACCATTACGCTCATATTGCTCAGATGTAATGCTTAACAGGTTTATATGGCATGGTTATGCCAATGCAGGTCAAAGATCACGGTCATGCGAAATACAATATACCGTTACCAGACCAGGGGGTTTACCTCGAGTAATTATAACCGTAGAGGTGATTTACTTACGTAAAAACGCACTTCAAAGAGCAATATTTTCACTCCAGTAGAGCAGATGGAGTGTTTAGGAAATAGCGAGCTGGACATAAGGGGAGCACGGCCGTGGCGAGTGCTTCTATGCAAAGTAGCGTGCGCGTATCAGAATTCCCCTTTGCATCCCCCGCCGGCGTTGACGTGACGACGCGCTGCTCAGGTCCGGGGTGCGCTCAGAATTCACCTTCTACTGTGCCCGTGGTATGATGTCAATACAAACAATTCGCTTCGCGTAGAAGATGACAATCGTCGTGCTTGTGGAGACGGCCTGCAAGGCGGCGCGACCAGACATGGGCCCTGGCGCCGCCAGGAATACGACGACGCTGCCGCGCCGTTGGGACGACCGCCTCTAGGACGCCGCCGTGTGTGAGGGCGCGTGAGCCCGTGCGCGCGTGCGCGTGCTACTTTGGAATTTCAAACACTGGGACCAGGACCAACGTTTGCTTGTCTCGTGTGCCACCGGGAACCGTCCACTCGTGGGCAGAGTTCAAGGTTGGCGGCGAGGGTGTGGGGATGCACGTGTCACACGTCTCGAGCCTCCGGCCTGTCGTCGCTGCTCTCCAGGAAATGGACTCGTCGGTCAAGTGGCTCGACGGCAGAGTGGGCGAGGAAGGGTGGCGAGATCAAATCCTGGAGGTACATAGGTGGCCGTGCGTCTGTGGAGATGGCGATCGTTTGTGATCGCCAGGTCGCTGCTGACAAAGAGCGATGTAGCTCAGAGGGTCTCACCCTGTTCGACAATAAAAAACTAGTTTAGTTTAAATAGCTGGAGTGGTGAGCGGGAATAGAACTCGCGTCCGCCGGGTTTGTAGCGCGGCGCCAAGCGCCGACGAGGCTCACCTCCAGCGTTATTGTAGATTTGGCCCTGGGAAGGCATTCGCGCGTTTCATCACTACAACATCCGGAGCAGCGCATGACGGCGACGCAGGACGGGTGGTAGAAGATGTCCGTGTCTCCCGGGTACTCCGTGAAAACGCTCACGAGCGTCTCGCGGGCATGCACGCGCTCCGCTCCATCACCCGCTCCAGCGGCACCACTGCATTCCACGCCACGGGGCACGCACGCGGACGTTAGCGAGTGTTGCGCATAGTCATGGAGGGTTGGGATAATTACGGTTGAGTGCGCAGGCCCCATTGTTAGGGAGGGTAAGGGATTAATTCGAATTTACGCCGCGCACGCCGCACACTGATTAGCATATCAAAAGCGCCCGGAACCGCCGTGCGCGTGCCAGAGGATCGCGAGCCCATTGTTCAGAACCGCATCCCTTTGAGGTGGGGAGGATAAATAGGGGGCGCAAAGGGGAAATCGCTCTCTTCTCTCCAGCGCCAGGCGACAGGACGCTCTCCAGTCCAGCGACCCGAACGTCCGTGAGACGCATCGAGGCACGCTGCGAGTACGGGATCAACGAACCGCCGTGGGCATCTAACAGGGAGTAAGAAGCGCGTGATCCGTGGAGAGACAACGCAGCATTTGTAGGTGAACGAGCTATGCCTCTCACACGAGCTCGCGGAGGGACGGACCAGGGAGGGGAGCCGTCGGGCGATGAGCCCAGCGACGGCAGCAGCTACTCGCAGAGCAGCGAGGGTCGGCGCACAGCGGAGCCCCTGCCATACGCCCGGAGCACGGAGGGACTTCGGGGCCAGCGACCCCGACAATTTGGTGTCAGAAGTGGGATGAACCCTCACATCTTCACGGGAAGGTGGCGCGCTACTCCACGCAAAGGTAAGGCATGTGTTCACCGGAGAGACGATGGGCCGAGTCGACCGGTGAACACGAGTTGAACTCCGCAAACCGTAGCACTGCGAGCCGAGCGCTCGGTCGCATTCTCTCAGTCTCATTGGAAATGTTCCATCGGAGATGCAAACTGTGAAAAGTTGGTCCTGAGCGCAGAGATATATTGCACAGGTAGGAACAATGTTCCACACTGCCCACCAGGGATTTTTTGTCTGTCTGTCGTGCATAAATAAATATATAATACAAACAGCTCTTTGATTGGTGGAGACCTACTGCCGGGTACGGAGAGGGGCCTAAGGAGGAGGGTCGGGGAGGGGCCTAAGGAAGGGGAGTCAGGGAGGGCCTAAGGGAGGGGGGTAATGGGAGGGGCCTAAGAAAGGGGGAGTCAGGGGAGGGGCCTAAGGGAGGGGGGTCAGGGAGGGGCCTAAGGGAGGGGAGGGGCCGAAAGTGAAGGGGCTGGCTACCTGGCTGGCTGCCTGGCTACCTCAAGTCAAGTGATCTTCTACACAGGTAGGAACAGGTTCCACACTGCCCACCAGGAGTATTTGTCTATGCAGCCCAC
Organism: Lethenteron camtschaticum; assembly: GCA_018977245.1. Lineage (NCBI taxonomy): Eukaryota > Metazoa > Chordata > Hyperoartia > Petromyzontiformes > Petromyzontidae > Lethenteron > Lethenteron camtschaticum. The sequence continues at coordinate 2,092,758 of MU249618.1, forward strand.
CCATACACCCCCCACCGACCGCCGAGCAGGGCCACGATTGGTTGAGGATGTCGGGAAGGTGGGGGGGAAGGTAAACACGCCCAATCATCCAACTGCCCCCCCCCCTGAACGCCGCGCTGAGTGTGTGAGTCTGAGAGTGAGTGTGCGAGTCTGAGTGAGTGTGTGTGCGAGTCTGAGAGAGTGAGAGTGTGTGAGTGAGAGTGAGTGAGAGTGTAGTCTGAGAGTGTGATGTGTGCGAGTGAGTNAGTGTAGTGCGAGTCTGAGAGTGAGTGTGTGCGAGTCTGAGAGAGTGAGTGTGTGTGAGTCTGAGAGTGTGAGTGAGTGTGTGTGTGTGAGAGTGAGTGTGTGCGAGTCTGAGAGAGTGAGTGTGTGCGAGTGAGAGAGTGAGTGTGTGTGAGAGTGTGTGTGTGTGAGAGTCTGAGANTGTGTCTGAGTGAGAGTGAGAGTGTGTGTGAGAGTCTGAGTGAGTGTNAGTGTGTGTGTGTGANTCTGAGTCTGAGAGAGTGTGCGAGTCTGAGTGTGTGAGAGAGTGAGTGTGTGAGAGAGAGAGTGTGAGTGAGAGAGTGAGTGTGTGTGAGGTGTGAGAGAGTGTGTGTGTGAGANTGAGTGTGGGTGTGAGAGAGAGAGTGAGAGAGTGAGTGTGTGAGAGAGTGAGTGTGTGTGTGAGTGAGAGAGAGTGTGTGTGAGTGAGAGAGTGTGTGAGTGAGAGTGTGAGAGAGTGAGTGTGTGATGGTGAGAGAGAGAGTGTGTGTGAGTGAGAGAGTGAGAGTGAGTGAGAGAGAGTGAGTGTGAATGTGAGTGAGTGTGAGAGAGTGANTGTGAGTGTGAGTGAGTGAGTGAGAGTCTGAGAGTGTGTGTGAGTGAGAGTGAGTGTGTGTGAGTNAGAGAGAGTGTGTGTGAGTGAGAGAGTGAGTGAGAGAGAGTGTGTGTGAGTGAGAGAGAGAGTGTGTGAGAGTGAGAGAGTGTGTGAGAGANAGTGTGAGAGTGAGTNAGTGAGTGAGTGTGAGTGAGTGAGAGTGTGTGAGAGANTGTGTGTGAGTGTGTGTGAGTGTGAGTCTGANAGTGTGAGTGTGTGTGAGNCTGAGAGTGAGAGTGTGTGTGTGAGTCTGAGAGTGAGTGTGTGTGAGTCTGAGTGAGTGTGTGAGTGAGTGTGAGAGTGTGAGTGAGTGAGTGTGTGAGTCTNAGANTGTGTGTGAGTCTGAGAGTGTGTGAGTCTGAGAGAGTGTGTGAGTGAGAGAGAGAGTGTGTGAGTCTGAGAGAGAGAGAGTGTGAGTGAGTCTGAGTGAGAGTGTGTGTGAGTGTGAGAGAGANTCAGAGAGNGAGAGTGTGTGAGTNAGAGAGTGTGTGTGTGAGAGTGAGAGAGTGAGTGTATGAGAGANTNAGTGTGTGAGTGAGTNAGAGAGTGTCAGAGTGAGTGAGTNAGTGAGAGAGTGTNAGAGAGANTGAGANTNTGGTGAGCGTGANTGAGAGCGAGTGAGACANTGAGTGTGAGTNNGTGTNTGGTGTGAGTNAGANAGTGAGTGAGTGAGAGAGTGAGTGAGTGTGAGTGAGAGAGTGAGAGTGAGTGTGTGAGAGAGTGTGANAGAGAGAGAGTGAGAGTGAGAGTGAGAGTGAGTGAGTNAGTGGTNTGANTGAGTGANTGTGTCTGAGAGAGAGTGANTGAGTGAGTGAGAGAGAGAGAGTGTGTGAGTGAGAGTGTGTGTGAGTGAGAGAGAGAGTGTGTGTGAGAGAGTGAGTGTGAGTGAGTNAGTCTGAGAGTGAGAGAGAGTGTGTGTGAGANAGAGTGTGAGTGTGAGAGAGTGAGTGTGTGTGAGAGAGTGAGTGTGTGTGAGAGAGAGAGTGAGTGTGTGANTGAGAGTGNGTGTGTGGTGTGAGAGAGAGTGTGGAGANAGTGTGTGTGAGTGAGAGAGTGTGTGAGTNAGTCTGAGAGTGTGAGTTGAGTGAGTNTNAGAGAGAGGAGTGTNAGAGAGTNTGAGTCTGAGAGAGAGTGAGTGTGTGTCTGAGAGAGTGTGAGTGAGTGAGTNAGAGAGTGTGTNGTGTGAGTGAGAGAGAGTGTGTGTGTCTGAGAGAGAGAGAGAGTGTGTGTGAGTGAGTGGTGAGTGTGAGAGAGTGTGTGAGTGGTGAGAGAGTGAGAGTGAGTGTGTGTGTGAGAGAGAGAGACTGAGGTGAGTGAGTGTGGTGAGAGAGTGAGGTGTGTGAGAGANTGTGTGAGANAGANTGTGTGTGAGAGAGAGAGAGTNAGAGAGTGAGTGTGTTGGTNAGTGAGTGTGAGTGTNAGTGTGAGAGAGTGAGTGANTGTGTGTGNAGGGAGAGAGTGTGAGTNAGTGTCTGAGAGAGAGAGTGTGAGTGGTGAGTGTGAGTGAGTGAGTGAGTGAGTGAGAGTGTGTGAGTGAGTGAGTGTGTGTGAGTGAGAGAGAGTGAGGTGAGAGTGAGTGTGTGTGAGTGAGTGTGTGTGTGAGAGAGAGTGTGTGAGAGAGAGAGTGAGTGTGTGTGAGTNAGTGTGTGAGTGAGAGAGAGAGANTGTGTGTGTGAGAGAGTGAGTGTGTGTGTGAGTCTGAGAGAGAGTGAGTGTNGTGTGCGTNAGAGANAGGAGTGTGGTGTGAGNCTGAGAGTGTGTGTGAGTGAGAGAGAGAGTGTGTGTGAGTNAGAGAGAGAGTGAGTGTGAGTGAGAGAGTGTGTGTGTGAGAGAGTGANTGTGTGTGAGTGANTGAGAGTGGTGAGTGAGAGAGGAGAGGTGAGAGAGAGAGAGAGANTGTGTGTGAGNGAGAGTGTGTGTGTGAGAGTGTGTGAGAGAGTGTGTGAGTGAGANAGGGTGAGTGTGTGTGAGTGAGAGAGANTGTGTGTGAGTGAGTCTGAGAGTGTGTGAGAGANTGTGTGTGTCGAGTGTGAGTGTGAGAGAGAGAGAGAGTGTGTGAGAGAGAGAGGAGTGTGTGAGTCTGAGAGAGTGTNTGAGTGAGANANTGTGGTGAGTCTGAGAGAGTGAGTCTGAGAGTGAGAGTGAGTGAGAGTNAGTGTGANAGTGTGTGAGTGTGTGAGTGTGAGTCNGAGTGAGTCTGAGTGAGTGTGAGTGAGTCCCAGGACTTTACGTGAGATTGANGCAAATGGAGCGGCGTCTNCCACTGAGTAATAAACGTCAACAGACATGCGCCTCCTNNTGCTGACTGACTGTGANCCGTCTGCGNCGTCTCTGACAGGCGGCGAGACCGAGGAAGAGAGGCCGCCAGGCAACAACANCANCACCATCTTCATCGTCGTTATGTCATCTTCATCGTCGTCAGTCTTCTCATCCATCCAACTGCCTCCCTCCCGCTGTGCGNCCATCGCCCTCGCGCTCTTTATCGTCTGTCAGTGACTGCGCTCATTGGCTTGAGGGGGGGTGNGGGTGTGAGTGANGTCANGCGACTNGNTCATTGGCTTGAGGGGGGGTGAGCGGGTATGNAGTGACGTCAGCGTCGCTCATTGGCTTGAGGGGGGGGGTGACGGGTGATGAAGTGAGTCAGCGNCTNGCTCATTGGCTTGAGGGGGGGGGTGAGGGTGATGAAGTGANGTCACGGCTCGCTCAGCTTGAGGGGGGGGGTGANGGGTGANGAAGTGATCTTCGTCACGTGCTCGCTCATTGGCTTGAGGGGGGGGGTGNGGGGTGATGAAGTGACGTCACGCGTACTCGCTCATTGGCTTGAGGGGGGGGGTGAGGGGTGATGAAGTGANGTCACGTGCTCGCTCATTGGCTTGANGGGGGGGTGCGGGTGATGAAGTGACGTCACGTGACTCGCTCATTGGCTTGAGGGGGGGGGGAGGGTGATGAGTGACGTCACGCGCTCGCTCATTGGCTTGAGGGGGGGGGTGACGGGTGATGAAGTGACGTCACGCGGTCGCTCTTGGCTTGANGGGGGGGTGACGGGTGATGAAGTGACGTCACGCGGCTCGCTCATTGGCTTGGGGGGGGGTGACGGGTGATGAAGTGACGTCACGCGCTCGCTCATTGGCTTGANGGGGGGGTGACGGTGATGAAGTGACGTCACGCGGCTCGCTCATTGGCTTGAGGGGGGGGGGGACGGTGATGAAGTGACGTCACGTGACTCGCTCATTGGCTTGAGGGGGGGGGTGACGGGTGATGAAGTGACGTCACGCGCTCGCTCATTGGCTTGAGGGGGGGGGTTGACGAAGTGACGTCACGCGGCTCGCTCATTGGCTTGAGGGGGGGGTGACNGGTGATGAAGTGACGTCACGTGCTCGCTCATTGGCTTGANGGGGGGGGTGACGGGTGATGAGTGACGTCACGTGACTCGCTCATTGGCTTGAGGGGGGGGGTGACGGGGATGAAGTGACGTCACGCGGCTCGCTCATTGGCTTGAGGGGGGGGGGTGACGAAGTGACGTCACGCGGCTCGCTCATTGGCTTGGGGGGGGGGACGGGGTGATGAAGTGACGTCACGCGGCTCGCTCATTGGCTTGNGGGGGGACGGGTGATGAAGTGACGTCACGCGGCTCGCTCATTGGCTTGGGGGGGGGCGGGTGATGAAGTGACGTCACGTGACTCGCTCATTGGCTTGANGGGGGGGGTGACGGGTGATGAAGTGACGTCACGTGCTCTCNTGGCTTGAGGGGGGGGTGACGGGTGATGAAGTGACGTCACGTGACTCGCTCATTGGCTTGAGGGGGGGGGTGACGGGTGATGAAGTGACGTCACGTGACTCGCTCATTGGCTTGAGGGGGGGGGGTGATGAAGTGACGTCACGTGACTCGCTCATTGGCTTGAGGGGGGGGGTGACGGGTGATGAAGTGACGTCACGTGACTCGCTCATTGGCTTGAGGGGGGGGTGACGGGTGATGAAGTGACGTCACGTGACTCGCTCATTGGCTTGGGGGGGGGGGACGGGTGATGAAGTGACGTCACGTGACTCGCTCATTGGCTTGAGGGGGGGGGACGGGGATGAAGTGACGTCACGCGGCTCGCTCATTGGCTTGANGGGGGGGGGTGACGAAGTGACGTCACGGGCTCGCTCATTGGCTTGAGGGGGGGGGTGACGGGTGATGAAGTGACGTCACGCGGCTCGCTCATTGGCTTGAGGGGGGGGTGACGGGTGATGAAGTGACGTCACGTACTCGCTCATTGGCTTGAGGGGGGGGGTGACGGGTGATGAAGTGACGTCACGCAGCTCGCTCATTGGCTTGAGGGGGGTGACGGGTGATGAAGTGACGTCACGTGACTCGCTCATTGGCTTGAGGGGGGGGTGACGGGTGATGAAGTGACGTCACGAGCTCGCTCATTGGCTTGAGGGGGGTGACGGGTGATGAAGTGACGTCACGTGACTCGCTCATTGGCTTGAGGGGGGGGGTGACGGGGATGAAGTGACGTCACGCGGCTCGCTCATTGGCTTGAGGGGGGGGTGACGGGTGATGAAGTGACGTCACGCGGCTCGCTCATTGGCTTGAGGGGGGGGTGACGGGTGATGAAGTGACGTCACGCGGCTCGCTCATTGGCTTGANGGGGGGGGTGACGGGTGATGAAGTGACGTCACGCGGCTCGCTCATTGGCTTGAGGGGGGGGGTGACGGGTGATGAAGTGACGTCACGCGGCTCGCTCATTGGCTTGAGGGGGGGGTGACGGGTGATGAAGTGACGTCACGTGACTCGCTCATTGGCTTGNGGGGGGGGTGACGGGGATGAAGTGACGTCACGCGGCTCGCTCATTGGCTTGAGGGGGGGGGACGGGGATGAAGTGACGTCACGCGGCTCGCTCATTGGCTTGAGGGGGGGGGGACGGGGATGAAGTGACGTCACGCGGCTCGCTCATTGGCTTGAGGGGGGGGGGACGGGTGATGAAGTGACGTCACGCGGCTCGCTCATTGGCTTGAGGGGGGGGGACGGGTGATGAAGTGACGTCACGCGGCTCGCTCATTGGCTTGAGGGGGGGTGACGGGTGATGAAGTGACGTCACGTGACTCGCTCATTGGCTTGANGGGGGGGTGACGGGTGATGAAGTGACGTCACGCGGCTCGCTCTTGGCTTGAGGGGGGGGTGACNGGGTGAAAGTGACGTCACACGGAATCTCTTGACGGGGTGTGCGGTGACGTTTTCAAGGAAATNCAAACATTATCAGACTATGCACAATATGATAATTGGTTTTTANCCTTCTATCTGGCAACAAAACTGACACCTTTTGGANTCATGTTTGCATAACCGGTAAAAAAACAANGCCTGCAGTCATAATACAAACAAAAGAACATAATCTGATAATNTGCACTGTCCTTGAAGTTGATTNGTCCAGCAGACANCTTTCCTTCGAGCCAGTCTNAGTCATGGGTTCCAGATGACGCCAAAAGGCGCAATTANCAATTAACATTACAGAGTTGTGTGTTTTGTTTGATNACGACAGGTATTGTGGTCTATGCAAACATGACTCCTTGTAAAAAGGTGTCAGTGTTGTTGCCAGATAGAAGGGTAAAAACCAATTATGANTCTGTGTCATGGTAGATGAACTACNCGATAATGCGANTGCGTCCTACAGGCACAGACACGCTCCTGCTCCTCACCCACACTCGGGTTCTCTGTGTCACTGCCATCTCATGTGACACTTGGTCCATGGACGACTGGTACTTTTTGAGCCTTTTTTGAGCGTGCCCAAAACAACATTGTTTCTTCGAGTCCAGATGGGTCTCAGTCTGCTACTGACTCCCTGGAGTTTGCTGTCTGGGTTCGATCGAACGGTCTGGGAATTTGTCATGTTTTGAAAGGTAGCTGAAATTGATTTACCACCGAGATCTGGTTATCGGTATTGTCTTGAATAGTTTTTATATAAAAATAAAAATTCAACAAGAGCCCGTCACAGAGCACGAGGAGGGCGAGAGAGAGGGAGGGGGTACAGGTGTTCCACGGACGATAATACAAAGGCCCGGGCAAGAGAGAGAGGGGGGGGGGGCCAGGTGGGTGGGCTGACTGCTCTACTGACGTACTGGGGACAACGGTTCGGGTAACGTGGTCTTTTTAAGGGAGGGGGTGAGAATTGTGTTGAACGTTGTTACACTCTGTTCTGCTGTAACGCGTGTTGTTTTCGTGACGAGATTCATGTATTGGGGAACTTACATATAAAGCGGATGCGAATTGGATAGAACGCAGATGCAAAATGGAGATAACGAGATCGAGTGAACAGAACCACGTAGCATCGCACAAAGCGTTGGGATGCTGCTGGATGCTTCTAGATCCGCTACCCACGCGCCCGCAGTCTTTGTTCAGCCTGCGGACGCATCTCGCGTGTGATCGCGGACTCTGCCTTTACCCTGTATCATAGATCAGTTCTTCTCGCGCGATGTTTCCCTAACGCGTTGTTCGTCAGGAATGCCATTACCGCGTTTTCGTAGAACGACAGCGTGGAGGCAGCGCACGCGGTGGCAAGCTTTGGCCCAACGAGACGAATCCTTCATTCAGACATCGTCAAAGTAAACCGTCTTCCAGTCGATCCTAAATAAGTAAACCCGTAAAAACAAAGTTTTTCACTATAAATCCTTTATATGCGTGGCGGCTAGAGTCCTCTCGTCCTCTGGCTTGAGATGGCTGCCACCTATGGGTCAGATGATTGCCTGCCAGTATCTTGGTAATTAAATATTTAATTTTTTTCCCTAAACAGTGTAAAATTTTGGAAATTATTTTTCACGAAAATTAATTGTCATGCACAACGAGTCTGTGTGCAAAATGTCATCTCGATTGGATCACGGGAAGTGGGTTAAAAAACGAGCGAAAGATTTTCACGGTCCTAAGCAAGCAAGCAAACTTAATATAAAGGATTTAATAAAACATCATGAAATAATATAATGTAAAAATATAATATAATAATAAAATATCTTAATATATTATATTATTTTATTATGTTTTATTTTTAAGGGAAATAATAAAACAATAAAACTAAAACATCCTAAAATAATTCTCACGAAGTTTCAGACGCTGTCTTTCCGACAGACCTGTTCTTCACCTGAGGACGGCTGCTTGCGTTGTGGCCGAAACGTCGTGAGAATTGTATTTGAGCTATTGTTTCATTTTTATTATTTTATTATTTCCCTTCTACGTATTTTATAATAAAATTGTATTTTAATAATTTTTTATGTATTTATTATTTCCCTTCTACGTATTTTATAATAAAATAGTATTTAATAATATTTAGTTTTATTATTTTATTATTTCCCTTCTACGTATTGTATAATAAAATTGTATTTTATTATGTTTTATTTTTATTCTATATTTCCCTTCTACGTGACTTTACCGAAAGAACCAAGAAGACAGACGAAGTGAGTTAAATAAAATCTTGGTAATAAAAACGACGTTTCGGACCCAAAAAAAGCGGCCATCTTCAGGTGATAAATACTGCTTTTCTTCTTCTTGGTTCTTTCGGTAAAGTCACGTAGAAGGGAAGTAATAAAATAATAAAAATAAAACATAATAAAACAATTCTCACGACGTTTCGGCCACAACGCAAGCAGCCGTCCTCACCTTCCCTTCTACGTGACTTTACCGAAAGAACCAAGAAGATGAATCCCTGCAGTCACGAAAGCTTTAAATCGAAATTTACTGCTTTTCTGTTGTGACTTTAAGCAATTTATAAATAACACTTTTTACCCAGCAAACAAAATTGTGTTACATAGTGTAATTAGTCGGCAGCGTTGTCGGGTTATATTAGCATGAATGAAACAAACATATAGCATTAAATAATCATCATTATCATTATAATATTAATAACGTAATATGGTCATTATGATAAGGTATCGAATTTAACTAATATATAACATTAAATGATAATCATTAGAATCATCTTACTATAATATTACTATCGTAATAATATACACCATTTAATTATCATCATTATAATCGTAATAATTACTTTAATAATATTATATCAATAACATTAAAGTTTACATTAGGGAGAGTGGGGAGGGGTTGGGGGGGGGGGGGGGGAGTCCCTTATCCGCTCTACGATTTACAAACGCCCCTTCTCACCACCGCCGGCTAAAGCAGACTAGCGAATACACAGCCAATCCGCGCGGGGATCCTCGTCACGTGCCCCGCCGCCGACCAATCAGCGCCAGGATCAGCTCACCCGTCCACAAGCTTGGAGCCCGCCGAAGATCTTAAACGGGCGGAGAGAAATTTTTTGGGATTTTTAAACTTTGTAAAAAAACAAAAATAAAGAGATGATTCCAATCCTCGCCGCGTTCTTCACGTAAGCGGAGGTGCGGGACCAGCATTAGACGCGAGCTTAATGAGGCTCGAGACCGACTGAGAGGTGAGAGGCTTTAAACGACGGTGCAGAGGCTAGGCCTCGCGCGGCCTCGACTAGTTTCCTAGCGGAGCCTGCGGCGGCAAGGCCTCGGTTGTGTGCGGCGAGTTTAGTTTTCTATTTCTTAACGGTTTTATTTTTGAACGGATTTCCTTTTTGAACGGTTTTAGTTCTTGAACGGTTTTAGTTAAATTGTTAAAGGTCGCTTTGGTGACGCGTGTCCTACGGGCAGCGTGAGTCTGGTGTTTGTGGTGCAGTGTTTTGAGTGTGGTGTTGAGTCTGATGCTGTGTTGAGTCTATGGTGCAGTGTTGNTAGTTTATGGTGTTGCTGAGTCTATGGGTAGTGTTGNTAGTATTATCGGTATTGTTGAGTCTATGGGTAGTGTTGTTAGTATTATCAGCATTGTTGAGTCTATGGGTAGTGTTAGTCTATGGGTGTTGTTGAGTCTATGGATAGTGTTGAGTCTATGGATAGTGTTGAGTCTATGGGCAGTGTTGAGTCTGGGCAGTGTTGAGTCTGGGTAGTGTTGAGTCTATGGTGCAGTGTTGAGTCTATGGTATAGTGTTGAGTCTATGGCAGTGTTGAGTCTATGGCAGTGTTGAGTCTATGGGCAGTGTTGAGTCTGGGCAGTGTTGGTCTGGGCAGTGTTGAGTCTGGGTAGTGTTGAGTCTATGGTGCAGTGTTGAGTCTATGGGCAGTGTTGAGTCTGGGCAGTGTTGAGTCTTAGTGTTGAGTCTATGGTGCAGTGTTGAGTCTATGGTGCAGTGTTGAGTCTATGGTGCAGTGTTGAGTCTATGGTGCAGTGTTGAGTCTATGGTGCAGTGTTGAGTCTATGGTGCAGTGTTGAGTCTATGGTGCAGTGTTGAGTCTANGGGCAGTGTTGAGTCTATGGGCAGTGTTGAGTCTATGGTGCAGTGTTGAGTCTATGGGCAGTGTTGAGTCTATGGCAGTGTTGAGTCTTTGTTTTTTGTTTGTTGCGGTTGCACCCGATTTAAGAGCCGAATGGCTCACAGGGCTACGTACCTAACGCGTGCAACTTTGAACTCTGAGGTGCAGGGCTACGATGAGCGCGGGCGGAGGGGTGACAGCGTCTCACGCCAACCCTCCGTGGGAGCTCCTCGTCAGCGCACAGCGGCGGCGGTGACAACGTTGCTCCGGCCGCAGACGAGAAGGGGACGAGGAAGTGGAGGAGGAGGAGAGAACGGTGGAACAACAACAACAACAGCAGCAGCAACACACACAGCAGCAGCAATGGCCACAGCAACCTACCAGCTTCACGGTGCAGCAGTATGTTGTGGGCCGCAACAGGGTCTCCAGCAACAGCTCGCCAAGCCCGCCCTTCAGAAACTGATGGAGCAGCAACAGCAGCAGCTGCTGTCGCCGCATGCGGTGTTGAAGCAGGGCCTGCAGCAGCAGCAGCTTCCGCAGAAGATATTGAAACAGGTGGCGCAACAGGGCACGCAGCAGCAGTTGGTACAGCACAAGCAGCAGCAGCTCATGCAACAGCAGGTGCTGCTGCAGCAGCAGCAGTTTATGTTGCAGCAGCAAGTTCTTTTACAGCAGCAGCAGCAACAGCAGCAGCAGCAAGTCTCCGCACCGTGCGCTGTTCACCAAAGGTTCAAACAGGTGCCCTGCACGTCGTTCATACAGGTACGGCTGCAACGTCGCACGGACGTTGGCGCTGCGTGGAGGGCTGTTACGTGTGTGAGTGTGAGTGTGTGTGTGTGCGTGAGTGTGTGTGTGTGCGTGAGTTGTGTGTGTGTGCGTGAGTNTGTGTGAGTGTGTGTGTGTGCGTGAGTGAGTGTGTGTGTGCGTGCGTGTGTGGTGTGTGTGTGTCGTGAGTGCGTGAGTGTGTGCGTGAGTGTGAGTGCGTGCGTGAGTGTGTGTGCGTGANTGTGTGTGAGTGTTTGAGAGTGCGTGTGTGCNTGAGTGTGCGAGTGAGTGTGTGAGTGTGCGTGAGTGTGTGCGTGTGTACAGTGTGTGTGTGTGTGAGTGTGTGTGTGTGTGTGTACAGGTGTGTGTGTACATGTGTGTGTGATGTGTGTGTGTGTGTACAGTGTGTGTGTGTGTGAGGTACAGTGTGTGTGTCTGTGTGTGANGTGTGTGCNGTGTGTGTACAGGTGTGTGTGTGTGTGTACAGGTGTGTGTGTGTACAGGTGNGTGTGTGTACAGGTGTGTGTCNGCGTGTGTGTGTACAGGTGTGTGTGTGTNCAGGTGTGTGTGTGTACAGGTGTGTACAGGTGTGTGTGTGTACAGGTGTGTGTCTGTGTGTGTATGTGGGGAGCGGTGGTGTAGTGGTTAGCGCGCTGCGCTATGAACCCGGCGACCCGGGTTCGATTCCCGCTCACGGCCAACACCAACAGTGACGATTATCTGAACTGGTCCCGGGCCTCCCTAGGTCGACTCGGCCTCAATGAGTACCTGGTGCGGTGTGTAAACATCGCCCTGGGAGACAAAGGCGGCCGGGGTAGTGCTGGCCACCCACCCCTCGTGTGCCGTGCCGGCCTTCATAGGTGCNCGCTAGCAGCACTTGCCCCTACAGTCTGTTAAGGCTACACGGGGATCTTTGTCTTGATGGTGTGTTGGACCCAGAGTCGGCTCCGGTTTGACAGCAGAGGTCTTACTCCGAATCAGTCGAGCGGCGTGATCTGTTTACCTTGGTGATCAATGCTGCTGCTGATGGTGATGATGATGACGGTGATGATGACGGTGATGATGACGGTGATGATGATGACGGTGATGATGANGACGGTGATGATGATGACGGTGATGATGACGTTGACGATGATGACAATGGCGATGGTGTTGACAATGGTGACGGTGATGATGCTGATGATGGTGATGATGATGGTGGTGATGATGGTGGTGATGATGATGACAATGGCGGTGGTGATGACAATGGTGATGGTGATGACGACGATGATGATGGTGATGATGATGGTGATGATAATGGTGTTGATGATGACAATGGTGATGGTGACGACGACGACAATGACGATGACGATGATGACGACGACGACGACGATGATGACAGAGTGTCGCGGCCGCTACGGCGATCAATCCCGCCGCTGGCGACAGTAACCATGACAGGCGTGCTCCGTACCCCACAGCTCTCCGCTGCTCCGGTCAGCCTCCAGAGGGTCCTGTCATCCGCACGGCCGCCACCACCACCACGTTGGCAGCTTCGCGATCAACAGCAGCAGCCACCACCAACCCGACCCCTTCCATCGNCACCACCACCACCACCAGCGGCGTTAGCCCCGGTGTTCAGCAGCAGCAGCAGCAACAGCAGCAGCAGGAGCAGCTGCAGCTGCTGCAGCAACAGCAGCAGCAGCAGCAGTTTGTATTGCCAAGCACCGTCACGCTGCAGCAAGAAGCGCCGGCTCCGGTTCTCGCAGCGCCGCTGGAAGCATCGGAAGCGCCGCTGGAAGCGCCGTGGGAAGCATCGGAAGCGCCGCTGGGATCACCGCGGGAAGCGCTTCTCCGGTGGGGCGTCGCTAGCCGCTACCGGGAGTTTGCCGGAGCGCCGCGTGAGTGCCGTTTGCCCGCGGCTCTCCCGGAGGGACGGTGCGCCACTTGGGGCCCGGCGCTGGCAGCGCTCGCCCGGCAGCGGCGTTAGTATCGCTGGCGTCTCTCCGCAGCTCAGCAGCCTGACTCGGGGCAGCTGCTGCCGCAGCATGTCGGCGGTGGCGGTGGTGGTGGTGGTGGCGGTNGCGGTGGTGGTGGTGCCCTGCTGCTGCTGCAGCAGCTGCGTCTGCGCTGCAGCGTGGCGGAGGTGCGGCGTGCACAGCTAGAAGGACTTGGAGGACGACACCGCCGCCTGCTGCGGGAGGCGCTCTTCCTCAAGGGGGCGGCAACATGGTGGACTTCCGGCCTTCTGTCGGAGGCCCGGACACTCGGCCGTCGCCACGCTGCAGCAGAACGAGTTGGAGAGCGGTGGCGGTGGTGCNGTGGTGGTGGTGGTNGCGGTGGTGGTGGTGTGTGCGGTGGTGGTGGTGGTGGAGAAGCAGCAGCAGCAGCAGGGTGGAGGTGGTGGTGGTGGTGGAGTCCTGGTGGACGAGTCGAGGTGCCGCGTAATTAACGACGAGGTGAGAGCGGTGAGGGAGGGGGGTGAGTGTGGTGAAGTGAGTGGGGGTGAGCGGTGGTGGGGGATGGGTGAGTGTGGTGAGCTAGCGGTGAGCGAGTGGTGAAGGTGAGTGGGGGGTGGGTGGTGATGGGGGGTGGTGAGAGCGGTGAGCGAGTGGTGGTGAGGGGGGGAGATGGGTGAGTGTTGTGAGGGTGAGTGGGGGGTGAGTGANGGGGGTGAGTGAGGGTGAGTGGGTGGGTGAGTGGTGAGGGGGGGTGAGTGGTGAGGGGGGGTGGGTGAGTGGTGAGGGTGTGTGGGGGGGAGGCAGAGGTCGCAAACGGGTTTTGATTCCTTACCCGTACCCGGCCGCACCAGGGTCGCAAACAGGTACCCGTACCCGTACCCGGCCGGTACGGATAGCCGGGTATCGGTAGGGTACGGGTATCAGGTAGGGTACGGTATCGGGTAGGGTACGGGTATCGGGTAAGGTACGGTAGGTACGGGTAGGGTACGGGTATCGGGTACCCGGTTGCGACCTCTGGGGGGAGTGAGTGGTGAGGTGAGTGAGTGGGAGTGAGTGAGTTGGGAGTGGTGAGTGGGAGTGAGTGGTGAGTGAGTGGTGAGTGTGAGTGAGTGGTGAGTGAGTGGTGACTCCCCGACAGGTGAAGGTGGTGAGTGGTGAGTGAGTGATGAGTGAGTGGTGAGTGAGTGAGTGAGTGGGAGTGAGTGGTGAGTGAGTGGTGAGTGAGTGGTGAGTGAGTGGTGACCTCCCCGACAGGTGAAGGTGGTGAGTGGTGGTGAGTGAGTGAGTGGTGAGTGGTAGTGTGAGTGAGTGAGTGAGTGGTGAGTGAGTGGTGAGTGAGTGGTGACTCCCCGACAGGTGANGGTGGTGAGTGAGTGAGTGGTGAGTGGTGAGTGAGTGGTGAGTGAGTGGTGACCTCCCCCCGACAGGTGAAGGTGGTGAGTGGTGGTGAGTGAGTGGTGGTGGTGNTGGTGACGTGGTGAGTGGTGGTAGTGTGGGGGGTAGCACTAGTGAGGAGTGAGTGTGAGGGGAGTGGGTGAGTGAGTGGTGAGTGAGTGTGAGTGAGTGGTGAGTGAGTGGTGAGTGAGTGGTGAGTGGTGGTGAGTGAGTGGTGGTGGTGNGTGAGTGGTGAGTGAGTGAGTGAGTGGTGACTCCCCGACAGGTGAAGGTGGTGAGTGGTGGTGAGTGAGTGAGTGGTGAGTGGTGAGTGAGTGAGTGGTGAGTGAGTGAGTGGTGAGTGAGTGAGTGAGTGGTGACTCCCCGACAGGTGAAGGTGGTGAGTGGTGGTGAGTGTGAGTGGTGAGTGAGTGGTGAGTGTGAGTGAGTGAGTGGTGAGTGAGTGGTGACTCCCCGACAGGTGAAGGTGGTGAGTCGTGAGTGAGGAGTGGTGAGTGAGTGGTGAGTGAGTGAGTGAGTGGTGAGTGAGTGGTNGTGGTGGTGTGAGTGGAGTGGTGAGTGAGTGAGTGAGTGGTGACCTCCCCGACAGTGAAGGTGGTGAGTGGTGAGTGGTGAGTGAGTGGTGAGTGAGTGAGTGTGGAGAGTGAGTGGTGAGTGAGTGAGTGAGTGGTGAGTGAGTGAGTGGTGAGTGAGTGGTGACCTCCCCGACAGGTGANGGTGGTGAGTCGTGAGTGAGTGAGTGNTGAGTGAGTGACAAGTGAAGNGTAGTGNGTGGTGGTGGTGTGAGTGGTGAGTGGTNGTGATGGTTGTGTAGGAGTGTGTGATGAGTGAGTGTGAGTGGTTATTGGTGAAGGTGTGGTGAGTGGTGAGTGTGTGAGTGTGGTGAGTGGTGAGTGGTGAGTGAGTGAGTGGTGAGTGAGTGGTGNGGTGGGTGGTGAGTGNGTGGTGAGTGGTGAGTGAGAGTGGTGGTGAGTGAGTGAGTGAGTGGTGAGTGAGTGGTGAGTGAGTGGTGACTTCCCCGACAGGTGAAGGTGTGAGTCGTGAGTGAGTGNGTAGTAGTGGTGGGTGAGTGAGTGAGGTGAGTAGTGGTGTGAGGGGAGTGAGGGGTAGAGTGGTGAGTGGTGGTGAGTGGTGAGTGAGTGGTGACCTCCCCGACAGGTGAAGGTGGTGAGTGTGGGTGAGTGGTGAGTGAGTGGTGAGTGAGTGGTGACCTCCCCCAACAGTGANGGTGGTGAGTGGTGGGTGAGTGAGTGAGTGAGTGGTGAGTGAGGTGGTGAGTGGTGGTTTCTGTGGTCTGGGTGTTTGTGGGTCTCTGTGGATCTGGGTGTCTGTGGGTCTCTGGGTCTGGGTGTCTGGGTGTCTGTGTTGTCTGGGTGTCTGTGTGTCTGGGTGTCTGTGGGTTTCTGTGGGTCTGGGTGTCTTGTGGGTTTCTGTGGGTCTGGGTTTTTGTGGGTCTCTGTGGGNCTGTGGGTCTCTGTGGGTATCTGGGTGTCTGTGGATCTCTGGATCTTGGTGTCTCTATGGGTCTCGGTCTCTATGGGCTCTATGGGTCTGGGTGTCTCTGTGGGTCTCTATGGTCTGGGTTCTCTATGGGTCTCTATGGGTCTGGGTGTCTCTCTGGGTCTCTGGGTCTGGGTGTCTCTTATGGGTCTCTATGGGTCTGGGTGTCTCTATGGTCTCTATGGGTCTAGTTGTCTGTATGGGTCTCTGGGTCTGGGTGTCTCTGTGGGTCTTTATGGGTCTGTGGGTCTGGGTGTCTGTGGGTGTCTCTATGGGTCTGGGTGTCTCTGTGGGTCTCTATGGGTCTGGGTGTCTCTATGGGTCTCTGTGGTCTCTATGGGTCTGGGTGTCTCTGTGGGTCTCTGTGGGTGTCTCTGTAGGTCTCTATGGGTCTGTCGGTCTCTGTGGGTCTGGGTGTCTGTGGGTGTCTCTATGGGTCTCTATGGGTCTGTGGGTCTCTGTGGGTCTGGGTGTCTGTGGGTCTCTATGGGTCTCTATGGGTCTCTGGGTCTGGGTGTCTCTATGGGTCTCTATGGGTCTCTATGGGTCTGGGTGTCTCTGTGGGTCTCTATGGGTCTGTGGGACTCTGTGGGTCTCTATGGGCTGGGTGTCTCTGTGGGTCTCTCTGGGTCTGGGTGTCTCTGTGGGTCTCTCTGGGTCTGGGTGTCTCTGTGGGTCTCTCTGGGTCTGGGTGTCTCTGTGGGTCTCTATGGGTCTCTATGGTCTCTATGGGTCTGGGTGTCTCTGTGGGTCTCTATGGGTCTCTATGGGTCTCTGTGGGTCTCTATGGGTCTCTGTGGGTGTCTCTATGGGTCTCTATGGGTCTCTATGGGTCTGTGGACTCTGTGGGTCTCTATGGGCTGGGTGTCTCTGTGGGTCTCTCTGGGTCTGGGTGTCTCTGTGGGTCTCTCTGGGTCTGGGTGTCTCTGTGGGTCTCTATGGGTCTCTATGGGTCTGGGTGTCTCTGTGGGTCTCTATGGGTCTCTATGGGTCTGGGTGTCTCTGTGGGTGTCTCTATGGGTCTGGGTGTCTCTGTGGGTCTCTATGGGTCTGGGTGTCTCTGTGGGTCTCTGTTGGTGTCTCTGTGGGTCTCTATGGGTCTAGGTGTCTCTGTGGGTCTCTATGGGGTGGATGTCTCTGTGGGTGTCTCTGTGGGTCTCTATGGGTCTGGGTGTCTCTGTGGGCCTCTGTGGGTGTGTCTGGGTCTCTATGGGTCTGGGTGTCTCTGTGGGTCTCTGTGGGTGTCTCTGTGGGTCTCTATGGGTCTCTGGGTCTGGGTTTCTGTGGGTCTCTATGGGTCTGGGTGTCTCTGTGGGTCTCTATGGGTCTCTGGGTCTGTGTCTGTGGGTCTCTATGGGTCTCTATGGGTCTGGTCTCTGTGGGTCTCTATGGGTCTCTATGGGTCTGGGTGTCTCTATGGGTCTCTATGGGTCTGGTGTCTCTGTGGGTCTCTGGGTCTCTATGGGTCTCTATGGGTCTCTATGGGTCTGGGTGTCTCTGGGTGTCTCTATGGTGTCTCTGGGTGTCTCTGTGGGTCTCTATGGGTCTCTATGGGTCTGGGTGTCTCTGTGGGTCTATGGGTCTGGGTGTCTCTGTGGGTCTCTATGGGTCTGGGTGTCTCTGTGGGTCTCTATGGGTCTGGATGTCTCTGTGGGTCTCTGGGTCTGGGTGTCTCTATGGGTCTCTGTGGGTGTCTCTGTGGGTCTCTATGGGTCTGGGTGTCTCTGTGGGTCTCTGTGGTGTCTCTGGGTCTCTATGGGTCTGGGTGTCTCTGTGGGTCTCTGTGGGTCTCTGTGGGTGTTTCTGTGGGTCTCTATGGGTCTGGGTGTCTCTGTGGGTCTCTATGGGTCTGAGTGTTTCTGTGGGTCTCTATGGGTCTGGGTGTCTCTGTGGGTCTCTATGGGTCTCTATGGGTCTCTATGGGTCTGGGGTGTCTCTGTGGGTCTCTATGGGTCTCTATGGGTCTGAGTCTCTGTGGGTCTCTATGGGTCTGTGTCTCTGTGGGTCTCTATGGGTCTGGGTGTCTCTATGGGTCTCTATGGGTCTCTATGGGTCTCTATGGGTCTGGTGTCTCTGGGTGTCTCTATGGGTGTCTCTGTGGGTCTCTATGGGTCTCTATGGGTCTGGGTGTCTCNGTGGGTCTCTGGGTCTGGGTGTCTCTGGGTGTCTCTATGGGTGTCTCTGGGTGTCTCTGGGTGTCTCTGGGTCCGTACGTAACCAACCGTGATGGCCGGATGTGACCTCTGTGTGGGTCATAGGTGAGTGACCTCTGCCCCCCCCCTTCCCCCGTAGCAGGAGGGTGCCGTGCTGAGGATCTGCCAATGCACCGCTCCCACAACTGCTCCCTCCTCCTCATCATTATCATCAGCGCCACCATCATCAGCAGCAGCACCACCACCATCAGCAGCAGCAGCATCAGCATCATCAGCACCACCATCATCATCAGCATCATCAGCACCACCACATCAGCATCAGCAGCAGCACCACCACCATCATCATCAGCATCAGCAGCACCACCATCATCAGCAACACTACCAGCACCATCATCAGCAGCACCATCAGCACCACCACCATCAGCACCACCATCAGCACCATCACCACCATCATCAGCACCACCATCAGCACTACCACCACCATCATCATCAGCGTCGCTGTCATCAGCAGTGGCGATGGCGTCGTCGTCGGTGACGTCATCGGCGTCGCCCCAGCTGCCGTCTCCCATGGCAACGGCGTCGGCGGTCGCCGTGACGACCGCATCGCCTGCCGCTGGTGGTGGCAGCGGCCAACGTGAGTGGTGGTGACAGTGGTGGTGGTGACGGTGGTGACGGTGGTGATGGTGATGATGGTGATGAAGGCTGTGGTCAGGACGACGATCACTACGATGCCATAACCCATGACCCCCCCTCTCCTCCCCACTACCGNCCCCCCACCACTCCCCCCCCCGTCTCCACGACCTCCGACCCCACCTCCCCACCCGCACTTCCTGCAGCGGCGGCCGTGGCGTCCCGAGCGCTCCTCCTCCTCCACGCTGCTGCTACAGCTGCTGCTGCTGCTGCTGCTACAGCTGCTGCTGCTCCTGCTGCTGCTGCTGCTGCTGCTCCTGCTGCTGCTACAGCTGCTGCTGCTCCTGCTGCTCCTGCTGCTGCTACAGCTGCTGCTGCTACAGCTGCTGCTGCTGCTGCTGCTCCTGCTGCTGCTACAGCTGCTGCTGCTACAGCTGCTGCTGCTGCTGCTGCTGCTGCTGCTGCTACAGCTGCTGCTGCTGCTGCTCCTGCTGCTGCTGCTGCTGCTGCTCCTGCTGCTGCTGCTGCCGCTGATGCTGCTGCTCCTGCTGCTGCTGCTCCTGCTGCTGCTGCTGACGCTGCCCAGCTGACGGCTCCGCTGCTACCGGCACCACCACGACCGCTGACAGTGACAACCCGTTGACAACCCCGTTGACAACCCCGGTGACGACGCCGGTGACAACGCCGGTGACGGTGACAACGCCGGTGACAACGCCTCCTCGGCTGTCCGGGATGAGGAAGTGAAGACGGAGGATGACCCTGCAAGACAGGCACAGATGGTGCGGGGAGACACGGAGAGACGCGGGAGACACGGAGACACGGGGAGATATGGGGAGACACGGAGACACGGGGAGACGCGGGGAGACGCGGGATAGATGGAGGGACACGGAGAGACACGGGGGGACACGGGGAGACACAGGGGAGACGTGAAGATGGAGGATGACCCTGCAAGACAGGCACAGATGGTGCGGGGAGACACGGGGACTGGGAGACGCGGGGAGACGCGGAGAGACACGGGGAGACACGGGGAGACATGGGGGAGACACGGGGAGACACGGGGAGACGGAGACGCGAGAGAGACACGGGGAGACACNGGGAGACACGGGGAGACACNGGGGAGACACGGGGAGACACGGGGAGACACGAGACACGGGGAGACACGGGGAGACACGGGGAGACACGGCGAGACACGGGGAGACACGGGGGGACATAGGTGGTGCTACTCAATGTTACTAACAGCACTTGACCCTACAGTCATTAAGGTGTCTGCGTGTGTGTGTGTGACACGGTTTGTGTCGCGTGTGTCTGCGTGTGTCGCGTGTGTGCGCGGTGTGTGCGTGTGTCTGTGCGTGTGTGTGTGTGCGGTGTATGTGTGGTGTGTGTGTGTGTGTGTGCGTGTCTGTGTGTGCATGTGTGTGTGTGGTGTGAGTCTGTGTGTGTCTGCGTGCGACACGTGTGCTGTGTGTGTGTGTNTGTGACACTGTGTTGGTACTGTGTGTGACTGTGACTGTGTGTATCGTGTGTGTGTCTGTGTGTGTGTGTCACTGTGTGTNACTGTGTCACTGTGTGTGTCACTGTGTGTGTCACTGTGTGTGTCACTGTGTGNNACTGTGTGTGTGTGTNACTGTGTGTTGTGCTGTGTGTCACTGTGTGTGTGTGTGTGTCACTGTGTGTGTGTGTCACTGNTGTGTGTGTGTCACTGTGTGTGTGTGTGTGTCACTGTGTGTGTGTGTGTGTGTGTCACTGTGTGTGTCACTGTGTGTCTGTGTGTCACTGTGTGTGTCACTGTGTGTCACTGTGTGTGTGTGTCACNGTGTGTGTGTGTGTGTCACTGTGTGTCACTGTGTGTCACTGTGTGTGTCACTGTGTGTGTGTAGGAGCGGGCGTGTGGAGCGAGTGTGGAGCCTGCGCAAGGCCGGGTTGTGGCACCGAGCGTCTGCCCGCGTCGAGCCTCACGTCCACGCGCACACTGGGACTGCCTGTGCAGGTGAGTGTGTGTGTGTGTCACTGTGTGTGTGCGCGTGGCCGAGCCTCCACGTCCACGCGCACACTGGGACTGCCTGCTGCAGGTGANTGTGTGTGTGTGTGTCACTGTGTGTACNTGTGTGTGTGTGTACGTGTCACTGTGTGTGTGCGTGTGGCCGACCCTCCACGTCCACGCGCACACTGGACTGCCTGCTGCAGGTGANTGTGTGTGTGTGTGTCTGTGTGTACGTGTGTGTGTGTGTGTACGTGTCACTGTGTGTGTGTGTGGGTGTGTGTGTGTGTGTCTGTGTGTGTGGGNTGTGTGTGTGTGTCTGTGGGTGTGTGTGTTTGTGTGTGTGTGTGTGTTTGTGTGTGTGTGTCTGTGTGTCTGTGTGTCTGTGTCACTGTGTGTGTGTGTGTCACTGTCTGTTGTATGTGTGTGTGTNTGTGTCACTGTATGTGATTGTGTGTGTGTGTGTGTCTGTGTGTCTGTGTGTTGTACACTGTGTGTCTGTGTGTGTGTGTCACTGTGTGTGTGTCTGTGTGTCTGTGTGTAGGAGATGGAGTGGATGGCTGAGGACTTTGCCCAGGAGCGACGATGGAAGATCGCTGCGGCCAAGACGGTGCGGCCACAAACACAACAACAAACACAACAACCACAACAACCACAACAACAACCACAACAACAACACAACACACAACCACCACACACGTCCCCGTGTCTCTCCCACGCAGCTGTGCGTGTCGTGTCTCCCCGTGTCTCTCTCACCTCCCCGTGTCTCTCCCACGCAGCTGTGCGTGTCGGTGTCTCCCCGTGTCTCCCCGTGTCTCCCCGTGTCTCCCCGTGTCTCCCTCACCTCCCCGTGTCTCCCCGTCTCTCTCACCTCCGCGTCTCCCCGCATCTCCCCGTGTCTCCCCCACGCAGCGTGCGTGTCGGTGTCCCACGTGCAGGCGAGCGGCCAGGAGGCTGCGCGAGGACGCGGGCGGTGCGGCGCTGCGGAGACTCGCTCGACACGAGCCAGGCCGTGACGCAGTCTGGGGAAACATGTGGCGGGTAAGGGGGGGGTTACCTGGGTCAGCTTTATATCACACAGTGACACACTACACACNGTGACACACACACACAGTGACACACAGTGACACACACACACACAGTGACACACACACACACACAGTGNCACACACACACACACACACAGTGACACACACGNCACACACACNGTGACACACANNCACACACACAGACACACACAGTGACAAACACACACACACAGTGACACACACANTGACACACACAGTGNCACACACACACAGTGACACACACNGTCACACACACACACACNGACACACACACACAGACACNCACACAGTGACNCACACACACACNGACACACACACACACACACACAGAGACACACACAGACACACNCACGTNNCACACACCTGACAGTGACAGACACACACAGTGAGNCACACACACTCACACACTGNCACACACTGACACACACAGNGNCACACACACNGNCACACACACACACNGACACACACACACAGACACACACACAGTGACACACACGTGACACACACACAGACACACACACAGTGACACACACACACAGTGACACACACAGTGACACACACAGACACACACACACACNCACACACACNCACACACAGTTAGACACACACACCACANNNACACACACACNGACACACACACACACCNGACACAGACACACACACACTGTGANACACACACACACACACACACACACACACANTCACACACACACCACACACACAGTGACACACACACACAGACACANACGTGACACACACACATTCCAGTGNCACACACACACACNGTACACACACACACAGTGACACACACACAGTGACACAGCACCACACACAGTGACACACACACACATGACACACGTGACACACACACACAGACACACACACACAGACACACACACACAGTGACACACACACAGACACACAACACACAGTGACACACACACGTGACACACACACACAGTGACACACACACTGATGTATGTACATACTTGAGACTCTTTGGTCTTGGCCANGGTGGAGANTTTGGAACGATGACTTCTGTGAACAGGTGTCTTAATACAGGTNACNAGCTGAGATAGGAGCTACTCCCTTTAAGATGTGCTCCATCTCAGCTCGTTATCCTGCTATNAAAGACATTTGGGAGCCAGAAATCTTTCTGATTGAGAGGGGTCAAATACTANTGCCCTCATTGAAATGCAAACAATTTATAACNTTTTTGACATGCGTTTTTCATTTGTTGTTGTTATTCTGTCTCTCACTGTTCAAATAAACCTACCGTTACAATTATAGACNGATCACTTTGTCACGGCAAACGTGTACAAAATCAGCAGGGATCAAATACTTTTCCCTCACTGTAGATGCTTGCCGTGAGACTTGCACTGCCCTGCACAGAGGCTCCCTGGTCACCNTTGNCTCGCCCCCGCCACGCAGGTCNTCCGCTTCAAGGACGACCCTGGTGGAGCTGAGTCACACCCGGCCCAACGCTCTGCANCAATCAGCACACACGGGACGGTGAGGGTTCTTTTGGCACGCACAGAGACACACACAGACACACACACACACACACAGACACACACACAGTCACACACACACACACACACACACACACACACAGNCACACACACACACACACAAAGCACAGACACACACAGACACACACTACAGACACACACAGACACACACANNCACACACACACACACACACAGACACACACACACACAGACACACACAGACACACNCAGCCACNGACACACACACACACACACACAGACACACACACACACACACACACACAGACACACACNGACACACACACACACACNCACACACACACAGNCACACACNCACACACACACGGACCTACACACACNGACACACACACACACAGACACACACACACACAGAACACATAGACAGACACACCTAGACACACACACACACACAGACACACNCACACACTACACACACACNCACACACACACAGACACCAGACACACACNCACACACAGACACACACACACACAGNCACACACNACACACACAGACACANACACANACACACNGACACACACAGACACGTAGACANAGACACNCACACAGACACACNCAAGNNACACACACGACACACACACACACACACACACCACACACACACACACACAGACACACACACAGACACACNCACACACACACACNGACACACCNCACACACACACACACACACACACACAGACACACACACACACNCAGACACACACAGACACACACACACTCACTTACTCAGACACACACAGNCACACACACACATAGACACGACACACAGACACACACTACACACANGACACAGNCACACNCACGACACACAAGACAGACACAACACACACACACNGCTNCACGTACACCCACACACGGACACACACACACACAGNCACACNACNGTGACACACACACACANACNNANGCACACACACACACACACACACACNGAGACACACNCACACACACAGACACACACACACACNGAGACACACACAGACACACACAGACACACCCAACACACATCACAGNCACACAANACACACACACACCCAGACACACACCACAGNCAAAAGTCCCCATATCCATTAACAGAGAGGGGCNTAGTCACANCACCTANGACAGGTGCANNGCACACNAGGGGTGGGTCANACANCACCCAGNCNTTGTCTCCGTCANGTTNNCACACGANCAGACTCANNTAAGGNGAGTCANCTAGGGACCCAGAACTCAGATACATCNTNACNGGTGTTACCANTNGGAANCNAANCCGGTCGAGGTTCATANCGACGCNNNCANNANCANCGNTCCCATCNCACAANCGACTCCCACAGNCACACACAGNCACACACAGACACACACAGCACACACAGCCATACACACACACAGCCATACACACACACAGCCATACACACACACAGCACACACACACACGGCTCACACACACACAGNCACACACANGGGCTTTATNCACACANANGTACNCATCGTGACATTGTGGATGTACNATTACNATGTNAGTGCTTGNGTGNTANTACANGGAGNNAGNGANGGGGGGAGATTNAGGGACCNGTCAGAAAANNCNTACNAGTCGTACTGGTGTGNCTGTATNNNGCTCGGTCGGTGNGCAGNCTCGGTGGNCTGTGGTGNNGTATGTGTATGGNGTTAGTGCTGTGGTAGTGGTGGTGATGGTGGTGATNGTGTANGGTGGTGGTGGNGNTGNNGGTGGTGTACGGTGGGGGTGATNGTGNTGNCCTGGCCTGTGATGGATNNGNTGGGTGGNGTATNGTGGNGGTANGTATGGTGTGGATTCGTATGGTGNGGTGATGGTNGTGATGGGGTAGGTGTGTGGGTNGTGNGGTGATGGTGGTGNGGGTGATGTGTGGTGGNCGGNNGTGNGTNGTGGATGGNTGGTGGNTGGNGGTGTATGGTGTNGNGGTGNGGAGGTGGTNGTGATGGTNNACTGTGGNACCTGGTGGTGTNGCTGGATTGNCCTGGTGGNNGNGNGNCCTNGTGGTNGTGTNGGGTACCTGTNGTNGTGTGGTGGTTGNGTNGGTTNGTGATGNGTGCGTGGTGTGTNGGNGGTGGTGCTGTGGNGACCAANAGGTGGTGGTGGTGTATGNGGNCTGGCCTNGTNGGTGTNGNNGNGNNGTNGNGNTGTTGGTGAGGGTNGTGGGTGNGTGCTGGTGGTGTGGTGATGNCCTGGTGGNGNTGNTGATGATGGGNGTGNGNTGTGATGACCTGGTGGNGNTGTACTGCCTNGTGGNGTATGNNGGTGACTGGTGGTGTAGTGNNGTGNGTGGTGGTAATGNTGTCGGTGNGTTGGTGGGTGNNGGTGTGGNGATGGTGATGTTATGATGATGTGNGTGNNGGNGGNGGTGTACCTGGTGGGTGTGGTANGACTGGTNGTGATGGTGNGAGGGGNGGTGATGTGGTGTGGAATNTANNGTGGATGANGGGTGGTGNGGNGATTATGAACCTGGGGGGNNGGNGGTGATGNNGNNGGCCTGTGGTGATGACCTGTGATGGTGTNGGTTGTGTGNTGGGGTAGTCGGTGGNGNGNGNTGTGGTGATGTGGTNGNGNCCTGGTGATNGTGGTTGGGTGCCTGGGGTGATGNGTNGTGTGGGTGGTGGTGGTGGGTGGNAGTGATGGGTGGTGGTGNGNNGGTGTGTGGCCCCGTGTGTGGTGGCCTGGTGTGACTGTGGNGTGGGTGTGGTNGTNGTNGTNGNGTGCACGTGGGTNNTGGTGGGTGGTGNGTGGCCTGGTGGTTAGTGTGGTAGTGGTNGTGTGTNGGTGNNGTNGTNGTGGGTGGNGGTGGTNGTGGTNGTGGTTGAAGTGGTNGTGGTTGNGNTGTGGTGTGGNCCTGGTGTGGTGGCCTGGTGGTNGTGGNGGTAGGTGTNGNGTGATNGNGATGTNGTGTGGGGTGNTGTGTGGCCTGTGTGGTGGGANGTGGGGTGTNGGTTATGGNNTGTGGGGTGGTGGACCTGTGGTGTANGTGACGGTGGTCTGTGTGTGCCTGNNGTGTGTNGTNGNGGTGTGTGGTGATGTGTGTGTGGGACCTGGTGTGACGGTNGTNNTGTNGTGAGTGNTGTGGTGTGGGTGGNTAGATGTGTGGTGGTTGTGGTGGTGGTCCGGNGATGTGGAGGTGGTATGGTGGTGCCTGGTGGGTGGTTGGGGGTGATGGGTGTNGTGGTGGTACCTGGTACGGTGGNGGCGGTGGTGGGTGTGGTGGNNACGGTGTGTGTGGTNGTGTGTGTGNTGNTGGNGTATGGNGGCGTGNTGGTGGGGGTGTGNTNGTGTGGTTGTACCAGGTGGTNNGTGGTGGTGNCTGTGGTGGTGTGNTGTGNTGTGGGGNGTGNGATCATGGTNGTCAGGGTGTGTGTCCGGTGNTGGTGGTGGGGTGGTNGTNGTGGTGGTGTATGGTGGTNGTGGTGGTGGTNGTGTGGTNGTGGTGGTGGTGTGGTGTGNGTGGTGGTGTGTGNNGGTGGTGGTTGTTGGTGGTGGTGTGNGTGGTGGTCGGTGTGNTGGTGGTGTGTGGTGTTAGTGGTCGGTGGGTNGTNGNGGTGTGGTGTGGTNGNGGTGGAACTNTGNGTGGTGTGGTGGGCTGGTGTGTGGTGGNGTGGTNGTGANGGTGGTGGNGTGGTGGTGGTGGTGGTGTGGTGGTGGTGGTGGTGTACTGTGGTNGTGGTGTAGTGGTGTGGTGGTGTGGTTGGTGGTGGTGNGGTTGGTGTGTGGTTGGTGGTATGANGGTGGTGGTGNGTGGTNGTNGTGATGGTGGGGTGGGTNGTTNTTAGTGTGGTNGTNGGTGTTATGGTGTGTGGTACGGTGTGGTGGTGTGTGTGNTGGTGGTGGTNGATGNTGGTNGTNGTGTGGGNTGTGGTGAGTGTGTGGTGGTGTTATGGTGNTGGTNGTGGTGTGGTGGTNATGTNTGGTGGTTGGTGATGNNGGTGGTNGTGGTGNTGGTGTGGTGGTGGTGGTAATGTGGTGGTNGTGGTGGTGGTGGTGGTGTATGGTGGTGGTGTGTGGTGTCTGGTGGTGNTGGTGGTGTATNTNTGTGTGTGNTGNTGGTGGTGGTGTGTGGTGGTGGTGGTGGTGGTGTATGGTGTGGTGTGGTGGTNGTGTGGTGATGGTGGTGGTGGTGGTGGTGGTGTGGGGTNGTGGTGATGGTGGGTGANGGTNGTGTGGTAGTGGGTGGTGGTGNGTGGTGGTGGTGGTGTGATGGTGTGTGTGGTNTGGGTGGTGGTGGTGGTAGGTGTGGTGGTGTGATGGTGGTGATGGTGGTGGTGGTGNTAGTGGTGGTGGTATGGTGGTGGTGTGGTGGTGGTGGTGATGGTGGTGATGGTGATGGTGGNGACCCAAATGGTGAGTGGTGGTGGTGTTATGGTGTGGTGGTGGTGGGTGGTGTGGTGTGGTGGTGTGGTGGTGGTGGTGGTGNTGGTGGTGGTGTTAGTATGGTNGTGGTGGTGGTGGTGNTGGCGGTTGNTGTATGGTGTCGGCGGTGTGGTGNTGGTGGTGTATGGTGTGGTGGTGGTGGTGGTGGTGGTGATGGTGGTTGTATGNGGTGGTGGTGGTTGTGGTGGTGGTGNTGTGGTGTGTGGTGGTGGTGGTGGTGTGGNGGTGGTNGTGGTGGTTATGGGTGGTGAGTGGTGTGGTGNGTGGTGTGGTGGTGGTGGTGTGGTGNGTGATGACACAGCCCACACCACTGGTGGTGGTGGGGTTGTAGTGGTCGGTGGTGTTAGTGGTNGTGATGGTTGATGGTGGTGGTGGTGGTGCATGGTNGTCGGTGTGTGATGGTGTGTGGTACACGGTGGTGCCTTGGGNCATTCACACCACAGGTGGTGGTGACTGGTGGTGGTGGTGATGGTGGTGATGATGGTGTGATGATGATTATGGNNNGNTGNGTGTGTGTGGTNACAGAGGATTGACTGCAGNTCTTGCCCTGACTCACGGGGACCTTTGTCTGTGGTTNGGTTTNTGTGGTGAGGGNTGNGCTAGCAGTCTTGCCCTGNATTGTGTGAGGCTCACTGGGGGACCTTTGTGTGCGGTGTGTGCAGTGACGATAGAGNAGTCGTGTGGCCTTCCTGGNAGAGAATCACTCGGATAGAGATTGATACAGGTGGTGGTNGGTGAGTGTGGTGGTGGTGGTNGTGNGGNTNGGTGGGTGGGTGGGTNGGTNGTGGTGGTGGGTNGGTGAGTGGTGGTGGGTGGTGNGTGGTGTNGTGTGTGGTGGTTGGTGGGTAGTGGTGGTGGTGGNGGGGGTGGGGGGGGTNGTGGTGGTGGTNGTNGTGGTNGGTGNGGGGGGTGGNGGTGAGTGGGTGGTGTGGTGGTGCATGGTGGTGGGTGGTGGTNGGTNNGTGGGGGGNGTGATGTCGGGTGGTAGGTGGTNGGTGGGAGTGGGTGGGNGGNGGNGGTGNNTGGTGNGGGTNGGGTGNNTGNGTGAGGTGGTGGTGGTGGTGGTGGTGTGGGTGAGTGGGGGGGGAGGTGGGGGGTCGCGGGGTGAATCAGTGGGGAGCCCCGTGCGTCTCCCCGTGTCTCTCCGTGGTGTCTCCCGTGGCGTCTCCCCGCGTCTCCCCGTGTCNCCGTGCCCCGTGTCTCCTNCCCGTGTCTCCCCGTGTCTCCCCGTGGTGCCCCCGTGNCTCCCTACAGGTGGTGGAACGCAGGGAGACTCGGGGGGGAGACTCTTGCAAGAGGGGAGAGACACGGGGAGACACGGGGGAGACANAGCTGCTGAGACACAGGGAGAACNGCCAGGTGAGATGCNGGGGAGACATGGGNAGACACGGGGAGACACGGGGGGGAGACACGGGGAGACACGGGGAGACAGGGGGGAGACACGGGGAGATACAGGGAGACACGGGAGACACNGGGGAGACACNGGGGAGACACNGGGGGGAGACACNGGGGAGACAGGGGGGGGACAGGGGGGGAGACACNGGGGAGACACGGGGGGACACNGGGGAGACACGGGGGAGACGGGGGGACAGGGAGACACGGGGGGAGACGGGGAGACACGGGGAGATACGGGGGAGACACGGGGAGAGGGGGGAGACACGGGGGGAGACGGGAGNCACGGGGGAGACACNGGGGAGACACGGTGGAGACACGGGAGACACGGGGGGGAGACGGGGGGAGACACNGGGGGTAGACACGGNGAGACCGGGGGGGACACGGGGGGAGACACGGGGGGGAGACACNGGGGGACACGGGGAGACACGGGGGAGACACGGGAGNCGGGGAGACACGGGGGGGAGACGGGGAGACANNGGGGGAGACACGGGGGGGAGACGCGGGGGAGACGCGGGGAGACACNGGGGAGACACGGGGGAGACACGGCGCGGGGAGACACGGTGAGACACGGGAGACACGGGGGNGAGACACGGGGGGAGACACGGGGGGAGACACGGGGAGACGGGGGAGACACGGGAGGACNCGGGGAGACACGGGGGGGAGACAGGNGGAGACACGGGAGACACGGGGNAGACACGGGGGGGACTACGGGGGGAGACACGGGGGGGNGACACGGGAGACACGGGGGAGACACACGTGGGCTGTGTCTGCCTCATGTCCTCGTCTCTCTGCTCTGTCTCTCTGCTCTGTCTCTCTGNTCTGTCTCTCTGCTCTGTCTCTCTGCGCAGGATTTTGTCTACGAGTCTCCGGACGGCCACGTACACGCCATGTCCGGTGAGTCTCGGACACACACACACACAGCTCTCTCTGTGTCTCCTGTGTCTGTCTGTCTCTCTGTGTCTCTGTCTGTCTCCTTGTGTCTGTCTCTGTGTCTGTCTCTGTGTCTGTCTGTCTCTCTGTCTCTATCTGTCTCTCTGTGTCTCTCTCTGTGTCTGTCTCTGTGTCTCTCCCTGTGTCTCTGTGTCTCTGTCTGTCTCTGTCGTGTCTCNTTGTGTCTGTCTCTGTGTCTGTCTGTCTCTCTGTGTCTCCCTGTCTGTCTCTGTCTGTGTCTGTCTCCCTGTGCCTCTGTCTGTCTGTCTCTCTGTCTCNATCTGTCTCTCTGTGTCTCNCTCTGTGTCTCTGTGTCTCTGTGTCTCTGTCTTGTGTCTGTCTGTGTCTGTCTGTGTCTGTCTCTGTGTCTGTCTCTGTGTCTGTCTCTGTGTCTGTCTCTGTGTCTCTGTCTGTGTCTGTCTCTCTGTCTCTATCTGTCTCTCTGTGTCTCTCTGTGTCTTTGTGTCTCTCTCTGTGTCTCTGTGTCTCTGTCTGTTTCTGTCTGTCTCTGTCTGTCTCTCTTGTGTCTGTCTCTGTGTCTGTCTGNCTCTCTCTGTGTCTCCTGTCTGTCTCTGTCTGTGTCTGTCTCCTGTGACCTCTGTCTGTCTCAGTCTCTGTCTGTCTGTCGTCTCTGTCTCTCTGTGTCTGTCTCTGTGTCTCTGTCTGTCTCTGTCTGNCTCTCTCTGNTTTTCTCTGTCTGTGTCTGTCTCTCTCTCTCTCCCTCCTCTGTTCTCTCCCGTCTCTCTCTCTCCTCACCCCCCACCCCACNACANCCCCACCNCCCCCACCCCCCACNCCCCCCACCCCCCTCCACCCANCCCCCCCCCACCCACCACCCCCCCCCCCCACCCTCCANCCANCCCCCNCCANCCCACCACCCCCCCCCCAGATCTGGACACCCCCACTCCTCCCACGAGGAGGAGGTGTACGTGGACTGTACCGTGGGGGCCCTCTACTGTACGCGCATCATGGCCGAGTCGGCGCTGCCGCCGCTGCACCAGCCCCCCCTCACGGCACGGGGCCGGGGAGAGGCGGGGGGGCGGGGCGCCACACGGGGGGACGGGGGCACCGGGGGACCCACGGAGGTAGGCGGGNGGGGGGGAGANGGGGGAGAGACNGGGGGAGAGACGGGGGGGGAGACGGGGGAGAGAGACGGGGGGAGACGGGGAGAGACGGGGGGGGGGACACGGGGGAGAGANGCGGGGGGAGACGCGGGGGGGGGAGACGGGGGGGGAGACGGGGGGAGACGGGGGAGAGACNGGGGGGGAGNCACGGGGAGAGACCNGGGGGAGACGCGGGGGGGGGACACGGGGGGAGACGGGGGGAGACNGGGGGAGAGACGGGGGGGAGACACGGGGTGGGGAGAGACGCGGGGGGAGACGCGGGGGGGGAGGGGGGGAGACGGGGGGAGACAGGGGGGAGAGACGGGGGGGGAGACGGGGAGAGACNCGGGGGGGGGGGGACNGGGGGAGACANGGGGGGGAGACNCGGGGGAGAGACNGGGGGGGAGACGGGGGAGAGACACGGGCNGGGGGAGAGACGCNGGGGGAGACGGGGGGGAGACGGGGGAGAGACGGGGGAGAGACGCNGGGGAGAGACGCGGGGGGGGGACGGGGGNGAGACGCNGGGGGAGACGCGGGGGCNGGGGGGAGACGCGGGGGAGGGGCGCGGGGGAGAGACGCGGGGGAGAGACACNGGGGGGGAGACACNGGGGAGAGACCACCATTACTATCACACCATCGTCTCCTCCCCGTCTCTCCCTCCAGTCGGCAAGAAGCACGGCAAGGCGGCCTCCGTCGCCTCCTCCTCCTGCATCACCGCCGGCGTCCCCGGCGTCCCCGGCACCGCCACCACCGCAGCCACGCCGCCGTCACCGGACCGCCGGCGGAGCGCCCCAGCGGGGCGGTGGCCCCAGCGGCGGCTCGTGCCCGTGTCACCGGCGGTGCCGCCGCGCTCGCTGTTTGAGCGTCCCGCGCCGCAGGTTCTGCGTGCCCGCCGCGGGGCGCGCCAGCAGCAGCAGCAGCGCAAGGCCGTGGCCAAGGCTGCGCGCTCGGATCGGCGGCGGCCACCCCGGGGCCGCCGGGGAGTGGCCACGGCGTTGTCGCCNGCGGCGGCGCCTTCGTGCCGCCAGCGGCCCGCCGGAAGGGGGGCGGCCGTGGGCGCGTGGGCCACCGCCGCTGCTGCCGACCTCGCCGCGGACCAACCGCAGTGGCTCGTCAATGAGGACTGGGCCATGCTGCAGGTGAGGGGGGGGTGGGGTGGGTGNGGTNGGGGTGGGGGTGGGGGNGGGGGGGGGGGGTGAGGGTGGGGGGTGGGGGGTGAGGTNGGGGTGGGGTGGGTGGGGTGGGGGGGGNGGNGGGTNGGGGGGGTGGGGTNGGGGTGGGGGGTNGGGGTNGGGGTGAGGTGGGGGTGGGTGGGGGGTGANGGGGGGTGAGGGTGGGGGTGAGAGTGGGTCGGTCAAGTCACGTAGATGGGAAATAATAATAGTGGTAGGAACGAAGTGAACCAGCCTACAATAGATTATATCGTCCGTCCGTCCGATGTCTGATTAGGTGTAGCAACATCGCCCCTACTGCAAACACTTGGCAGGACCCTACAAAACCTTTAGACTCAGTGAGGCTTTCCTGGCTAAACAAGTGTAACATTCCCTTATAATTCCCTGAGATAGCTTTTAATTTAAACATTTAAATTACAAATTAACTCACAGCGGCCTAAAGCCTACAGCTAGGCCTAAAGCCTAGAACTAGGCCTCAAACTCTCCTTCGTATGTACCCCGCGTGTGTCAAAGGGAGTTAATGTTTAACAATGTTACATTCCCTGATGTTTTTAAATAGAAACATTTACATTTAAAGCTTTTACATAAATGATTAAAACATTTAAATTAAAATTAACTCACAGCGGCCTAAAGCCTACAGCTAGGCCTAAAGCTAGAACTAGGCCTCAAACTCTCCTTCGTATCGTCTGATTAGGTGTAGCAACATCGCCCCTACTGCAAACACTTGGCAGGACCCTACAAAACCTTTAGACTCAGTGGGGCTTTCCTGGCTAAACAAGTGTAATAATACATTATTTATATTCTTTGGTTATTCGTTCCTACCAGC
This sequence comes from Lethenteron camtschaticum, assembly GCA_018977245.1. Lineage (NCBI taxonomy): Eukaryota > Metazoa > Chordata > Hyperoartia > Petromyzontiformes > Petromyzontidae > Lethenteron > Lethenteron camtschaticum. Next base: position 2,125,695 of record MU249618.1, read on the forward strand.
CCACACCGCAGGGTCCTGTTAATGAAATCATACAAACACAATTCTCACGACGTTTCGGCCACAACGCAAGCAGCCGTCCTCAGGTGAAGAACAGGTCTGTCGGGAAGACAGCGTCTGAATGAGCACCACCAGCTTGGCAGCGTATATTTAAGCTGGGTTAGAGGGGAAGAGCGCCTTGACAAAGGAATTTGCATATCACGAGAAATGTAGCATATTTATGGGAAATGCAGATATGGGATTAGTCACTACTTGTGGAATGCGTANGAGGTGGCGGGGGTTTCAAAGTCATATTATGCCCGTATATTATACAGGATTTGCAGCATCAAAGGGAGGAGTAGGGTTAGCATTAATAAAGGGAAGGAATGTTAATAGTATGGAGCTGCAGCAACTTAAATCACTGATACAGAAGTATGTACTTAAATATATACTTAAATATACGCTGCCAAGCTTGGTGGTGTTCAGAAGAACAGGGCTGTCGGAAAGACAGCGTCCGAATGAGCACCACCAGCTTGGCAGCGTATATACTTAAATATATACTTAATATGCTGCCAAGCTTGGTGGTGTTCAGAAGAACAGGGCTGTCGGAAAGACAGCGTCCGAATGAGCACCACCAGCTTGGCAGCGTATATACTTAAATATATACTTTAATATGCGCTGCCAAGCTTGGTGGGTTCAGAAGAACAGGGCTGTCGGAAAGACAGCGTCTGAATGGCACCACCAGGCTTGGCAGCGTATATTTAAGCTAGGTTAGAGGGGAAGGCGCCTTGACAAAGGAATTTACATGTCAACAGAGGGATTTGGCATATATATGGGAAATGCAGATATGGGATTAGTCACTACTTGTGGAATGCGTAGGCGTGGTGGGGAGGTCTCAAAGTCATATTGTGCTTGTGTAGGATTAGCAGTGACTTTACCGAATGAATCAGTAAGATCACCCAGGTCTACGCTACCATCAGGCCTGGCTTGCTGGCTTGCTCATTAGCCGACACTCTTTCTCGTGATGTTCAATCCTCCTCACGAAACATTCATGCAGGAAGTACCCAAGTTTCCATAATATCCCGGCGCTATGAGACATCTCCTTTACCAGCGACAAAATGTAGTAGTGGGTTTTTACCCTTTCAACTGGTACAAAAACTGACACCTTTATACAAGGCATCATGTTTGCTCCATCTCTTCTCTAGCCCGTGCCGTGCTGTTTAGCCCCTCGATCCGGCCGAACAAAAGCTGTTTAGGCATGCGGTGGCGGGGCATGCTGGACCACAGACACATACACACCCACCACTNACACACCACTCACCACTCACACCCCACCCAGCCACTCACCANCCACTCACCCACCACCACCACTCACCCAGCCACTCACCACCACCACTCACCACCACCACCCANCCANCCACCACTCACNACTCACCCACTCATCACCATNACTCANCCACCACTCANCCACCCACTCACCACTCACCACCACCAGCCATCCANCCACCCCCACCACNCACNCACTCACTCACCACCANCCACTCACCAGCCACTCACCACTGACCCACTNCCCCACTCAGCCCACTCACCAGCCCACTCATGTTTGCCCACCACTCACTCACCATGCCCACCCATTCANCCAGCCACCACCCACTCACCACCCACCCACNCANCCANCCACTCANCCACTCACCACGCCACCCAGCCACTCCACCACTCANCCACCACTCACTCACCACCACCACCACCACCACCACCANCCACCACCACCACCACCACCACCACCACCACCACCACCANCCACCACCANCACCCACCACCACCACCANCCACCCACCCATTCACCACCACCACNCACCACACCACCACCANCCACNGACCCACCAACCACCACTCCCCACCACCACCACCACCACCCCACNCANCCACTCANCCACCCCCATCACCCCCCCCCCCCCTGTCTCCCACCANGCCATCAGCAGCTGCTGGACTGCCCTGAACTTGGCGCTGGTGTCACCGGCACACCCCAACTGGGAGTTGGTGAGCGACGTGGTGAAACGTNGAGCCGCGTCTACCGCTCACCNAAACACTGCGCTGGCGCGCTACGAGGCCGTCGTGGTGCCCGCGAGGAGGGAAAGGTGTGTGGGGGGGTNGTGGGGGGGGGNGGGGGGGNGGGGGGGGGGTGGNGTGGGGGGGGGTGGGTTGGTGGTGGTGGTGGTGGTGGTGAGTGGTGGTGGTGNGTGGTGGTGGTGGTGGGGTGGTGGTGGTGAGTGNTTGGTGGTNGGTGGTGCGTGGTGGGTGGTGGTGGTGGTNTGTGGTGGTGGTGGTGGTGAGTGGTGGGTGGTGGTGGGGGGGGGTGGTGGTGGTGTGGTGGTGGTGGTGGTGTGGNGGTNGGTGGTGGTGNTGGTNGGTGGTGGTGGTGGGGTNGGTGGTGGTNGGGGTGGGNGGNTGGNGGTGGTNGGTGAGTGGTGGTGGTGGTGGTGGTGGTGCCGTGGTNGGTGGTGGTGGTGGTGGGGGTGGTGGTGGTGGTGGTGGGNGTGGTGGTGGTGGTNGGTGGTGGTGGGTGGTNGGTGGTGGTGGTGGTGGTGGTGGTGGTGGTGGTGGTGGTGGTNGGTGGTGGTGGTGGTGTGGGGGGGGTGGTGGGGGGGTGGTGGTGNTGGTNGGTGGGGGTGAGTNGGTGGTGGTGGTGGTGNGGTGGGTGGGTGGGGTGAGTGGGNNGTTTGATGGTTTGATGGGTGAGTGTGGTGGGTCCCCCCAGTGTCTGACTTCCACCCGGTGAGNAGCGGGCGTNTACAAGGTGAGTGGTGATGGGTGAGTGAGGTGGTGAGTGGAGGTGAGTNGGTGATGGTGGTGGTGAGNGTGAGGTGGTNGGGGTGGTGGTGGTTGGGGGNGGTGAGGGNTNGGTGNGTGAATGGGCAGTGGTGAGGGNGTGAATGANTNGGGGTGGTGGGTGNGAGTGNGTNGGAGNNGGTGTGGGGTGGTGAGTGGGGGNTGGTGTGGTGNGTGTGTNGCGAGTNGGTGGTGGTGCCGTNGGTGGTGANCGGTGGGTGGTGAGCGGAATGCGGTGGTNGGCGGGTGGGGTGGTGGCGGTGAGCGGTGGTGGGCGGTGACNGGTGGTNGGTNNGCGGTGNTGGGTGGGTNGGTGGTGGTNGGCGGTGAGTGGTGGTGTNGGTNGGTGGGGTGANTGGTGGTGAGTGCGGGTNGGTGGTGAGTGGTGGTGGGTGNTGGTNGGTGGTGGGTGNTGGTGNGTGGGTGGTGAGTGGTGGTNGGTGAGTGGTGATGTNGGTGGTGTGGGNCNGGTGGTGANTNGGTGAGCNGGTNGGTGAGTGGGTGGCGAGTGGTGAGCGGGTGGTGGTNGGTGAGNGGGTNGGTGAGTTGGGTGAGTGGGTGAGTNGGTGAGGTNGGTGAGCNAGTGGGTGAGCGGGCGGCNGGCNGCTGAATGAGTCTCACGTAGTGANGGTGGTGGCTGAGTGGGTCTCANGGTGGNTGTGATGATTATTTGCCCTCCCCTCCCCCCCCCGTAGACGACGAGTGGCAGCCTTTGTGCACGAGCCACATCTTTGTGCAGGACGAGCACCGCTCANATGGAGCTGTTCTCGCCAATTCAGCTGGCACGCGTAGTCAGCCACACNTAGTTTACCACTCACCCTGTAGTGCTCACACGCTCACCACTCGCTCACCACACGCTCGCTCACCACCCGCTCACCACTCACCCACTCACACCCACTCACACACTCGCTCGCCCACTCACGCACTCGCTCACTCGTCTCACTCACTCACTCACTCACCCACTCACCCACACGCTCACTCANCCANCCACTCACCCACTCACCANCCACTCACACACTCGCCACCCACTCGCACGCTCACTCACTCACTCACTCACTCACCCACTCACTCACTCACTTCACCCCTCACTCGCTCACTCANCNANTCGTCACCACTCACCCGCTCGCTCACTCACCACCCACTCACACACTCGCTCACCCACTCGCTCACTCGCTCACTCACTCACTCACCACCACCCACCCACTCACACACTCGCTCACCCACNCACNCATCGCTCACTCGNTCACTCACTCACTCACCCACCCACTCANCCGCTCACTCACCCACTTCCTCACTTGCTCACTCACCCACTCGCTNGCCCACTCACTCGCTCACTCACCCACCCACTCACTNACCACTCACTCACCACCCACTCACCCACTCACTCACNCACTCGCTCANCCACTCGCACGCTCACTCGCTCACTCACTCACCCACTCACCCACTCANCCACTCACTCTCTCACTCACTCACTCACTNGCTCACTNACTCACTCATCGCTCACTCACACGATNANACGCTCACTCAGACGGAGCCCAAGTTCGAGCTGGCGGGAAGTAGCGCACGCTCACTCACTCACCCACTCACTCACCACTCGCACGCTCGCTCACCANTCGCTCACTCACTCGCTCACTCGCTCACTCGCTCACCCACCCACTGTCTACCCTGACGCCGTGGGCGTGTGNCTGTGTGTGTGTCTGTGTGTGTGTGTGTCTGTGTGTGTGNGTGTGTGTGTGTGTGTGCGTGTGTGGTCTGTGTGTGTGTCTGTGTGTGTGTGTCTGTGCNTGTGTCTGTGTCTGTGTGTGCGTCTGTGTGTGTGCTGTGTGTCGTGTGTGCGTGTGTTGTGTCGTGCTGTGTGTGTCTGTGTGTGCGTGTGTCTGTGTGTGTGTGTGTGTGTGTCNGTGTGTGTGTGTCTGTGTGTGATGTGTGTCTGTGTGTGTGCTGTGTGTGTGTGTGTGTGTGTGTCTGTGTGTGTGTGTGTCTGTGTGGTGTGTGCGTGTGTGTGTGTCTGTGTGGTGNCTGTGTGTGTGTCTGTGTGTGTGTGTGTGTCTGTGTGTGTGTGTGTGTGTCTGTGTGTGTCGTGTGTGTGTGGTGTGTGTGTGTGTGTGTCTGTTCAGGTTGGGTGCAAATCCCTTCCAGAAGAATCCCAAACACGTGTCAGTGCTGTCTGAGAGGTGAGCACAACGCACCGCTGATGGTGGTGGTGGTGGTGGTGATGANGGTGGTGGTNGTGGTGGTGGTGGTGGTGTGGTGANGGTGGTGGTGGTGGTGGTGATGGTGTGGTGGGATGGTGATGATGGTGTAGTGGTGGTGGTGATGGTGGTGGTGGTGATGGTGGTGATGATGTTGNTGATGTTGTTGTTGATGTTGTTGTTTGTTGATGTNACATTGGTGTTGATGATGGTTGTTGTGTTGTTGTTGTTGTTGATGTTGTTGTTGTTGTGGTGGTGATGGTGGTGGTGGTGTGTGGTGGTTTGTTGANGTGTTGTTGTTGATGTTGTTGTTGNTGTTGATGGTGGTGGTGATGATGGTGGTGGTGGTNGTGGTGATGGTGGTGGTGGTGATGGTGGTGATGTTGATGTTGTTGTTGTTGTTGTTGTTGTCAATGTTGATGTTGTTGTTGATGTTGTTGTTGATGTTGCAGCGGTATCAGCTACGAGAAGCCGCTGTCACCTGTGCAGGTGGCAGCGCTCAGGGTGGAGAGAATCGCAAAGGAGAAGAAGGTNGGGGGGTGAGGGGTGGGGGGGTGAGGGTGGGTGGGGGTGAGTAAGTGGGTGTGGGGGAGGTTGGGGGTGGGGGGGTGATGGTGGGTGGGTGGTGGGGGGTGGGTGGGTTGGTGAGTGGTNGGGGTGGTGGGTGGTGGGGGGGTGGNGGGGGTGGTGGGGGGGCACGGGTGGNGAGTGGTGGGGNGGGGTGNTGAGTGGGGGGTGGGTGAGTGGGTGGGTGAGTGGTGAGTTAGTGGTGGGTNANGTGAGTGGGTGAGTGGTGGGGGTGAGTGGGTGAGTGAGTGGGAGGTGTGTGTGGGTGAGTTACCGCATTCACCACACTCTCTCACTACTTGTGGTGAACATGCAAACACACACGGCTCTGATAATAACAATCACAATGTAACACTAGAGAATACATTGTCTTCAATAACAATGTAAACAATAGAGAATGCATTGTCTTTAATCACAATGTGACACTAGAGAATGCATTGTCTTTAATCACAATGTGACACTAGAGAATGCATTGTCTTTAATCACAATGTGACACTAGAGAATGCATTGTCTTTAATCACAATGTGACACTAGAGAATGCATTGTCTTAATCACAATGTACACTAGAGAATGCATTGTCTTTAATCACAATGTGACACTAGAGAATGCATTGTCTTTAATCACAATGTGACACTAGAGAATGCATTGTCTTTAATCACAATGTGACACTAGAGAATGCATTGTCTTTAATCACAATGTAACATAGAGAATGCATTGTCTTTAATCACAATGTGACACTAGAGAATGCATTGTCTTTAATCGCAATGTGACTATAACAATAGGATTCTCNGAGAGAGAGAGAGAGTGGTGTGTGTACACAATCTTAGACCATCACCCCTCCCTCCCTCCCTCTCTCCTCTCCCTNCCCCACCTCCCTNCCCCACCTCCCTCTCCTCCCTCCCCCACCCCCTNCCTCCCCANCCCCTCTCCCCCACCCCTCTCTNCCCCACCCCTCCCTCCACTCCTCCCTCCCTTCCCTCCCCCACCCCCCTCCTTCCCCTCCCCCCCTCCCCCTCCCTCCTTCCCCTCCCCCCCCTCCCTCCCCAGGCTCTGGCTGAGCAGCAGCGGCAGCGGCGGCGGTGTCAGCTGTAGCTGGAACTCACCACCCACTCACCCTGGTGAGTCTAGCAGGGGGTGAGGGCATGTGGGGAGATGCATTGTGGGTGTGTGTCTGTGGGTCTCTGTGGGTGTCTGTGGGTCTCTGTGGGTGTCTGTGGGTCTATATGGGTCTCTATGGGTTTATGTGGGTGTCTGTGGGTCTTTATGGGTCTCTATGGGTCTGTGTGTGTCTGTGTGTGTCTGTGTGTGTCTGTGTGTGTCTGTGTGTGTCTGTGGTGTNGGGAGCGGTAGTGTAGCGGTTAGCGCGCTGCACTACGAACTTGGCGACCCGGGTTCGATTCCCGCTCACGGCAAACACCAGTGACGATTATCTGAACCGGTCCTGGGCCTCCTTAGGTCGACTCAGCCTCAAATGAGTACCTGTGCGGTGTGTAAATGCCGTACCGGTNNGGCGTGGTGCTGGCCACCCACCCCTCGTGTGCCGTTCCGGCCTTCATAGGTGCTCGCTAACAGCACTTGCCCTACAGTCTGTTAAGGCTATACNGGGGATCTTTATGTCTGTGTGTGTGTGTGTGTCTGTGTGTGTGTGTGTCTGTGTGTGTGTCNGTGTGTGTGTCTCACTCCGAATCAGTCGAGCGGCAATATCTTTTCATCGGTTGCGTAACGCTGTGTGGAAGCTACCTGGTCTGTCGCTCCGCACGAAGCTTCAGGTCTTCTCGGCCACGGTCATTCCCTCCCTTCTCTACGCTTGCGAGACGTGGACCCCCCTGGTGGAGCATCTTCGCCGGTTGGAAACATTTAGGCTGGCCTGCCTACGATCCATCCTGGGTTTAACCAGGCTGGATTGTGTGAGGAGCTCACAAATCCTTGAAAGATCTGGGCAAAGTCCCATCAGTGAGCTCCTCCGGCAGGCAAGGCTGCGTTGGCTGGGTCATGTAGCCCGCATGCCCAGCCACCGCATGCCTAAACAGCTTTTGTTCGGCCGGATCGAGGGGGCTAGACGGGCGCAGCACGGGCTAGAGAAGAGATGGAGTGATGTGGTACAGGAGGACGTGGAGCTGAGTGGACTTGCCGATGACTGGTACCAGCGGTGTCAAGATCGGCCTCAGTGGAGGAGGCTCGTGAAGGACGCTACTGGGCAGTTGGAGGCAGTCGCCTCCAACAACAACGGAGGCGGAGGAGCGACGCTCACAACAACGAGCGGAGCGCCGGGTGGCTAAAGCACAGCAAGTTGGCACAGTAGGGGCACAGGTGGTGCATCAGCCAGTCATCTCGGTCATCTCGGTCAGTCGACCAGTGGCACCTGGGTCTGCCCCGTGACCTCCTGCCAGCGGGCTTTCGACACTTCACGTGCCTCAAGGTGCACTTGGCCTGGCACAAGCATCGTGGTGACGTCACCGCCACTTAGTGGCGAATGGCGGTTGTTGTTGTTGTGTGCTGTGTGTGTGTGTGTGTCTGTGTGTGTGTGTGTNGTTGTTTCACCACCTACGTAGCCAACCCGTGCTTGTTGGAGATGCCGTGAGGCGTGGGAGTCGNTGTGTGATCGTTCCATACAGNCCCTGACTAAGCTCCCCATGCCACGACTACAGTAGCCATGNCCACGTCACCACGACNACCTGCTGTGACCACCATNGCCACGACTACCGTCACACCATCACCANTGTCGCGGTGACCACCGTCGCCACGACTACCGTGACACCACACGACCGTGACCACCATCGCCATGNCCACCGTCCCTACCGCACCATCGCCCNACNACCGTGACCACCANCACCACGNNCACGTCGCCGTGACCGCTGTCGCCATGGTGACAGCACGCAGGTTGCCGTCGGCGTGGCAGCCTCCTCCGGCAGGGCGTGGTGGTNGGGGGGTCCGCCCGCCGGGCTGGGTCCGGCTGGGTGGCGGGCGGAGGCGGCTGGGTGGGGGCTGCCACCCCGGGGGGTCGTCTCCACGCTGGGGGGGCTGCGGGGACCNTCCAGGCCTTCGACAAGCCGGATACTCATGTGGGGGGGGGACGNACACACACACACACACTACACACNCAACACACAGCTNACANCGCACACACACCNCACACACNACCACCACACACACTCACACACNCACNCACNACCACACACACATCACACACANCCACTTCACACCACACACNCACTCACCACACACACCCACACANTCACANCACACACACNCACACAACNCAATCACNGCACACACACACACACTCACCACACACACGCACACACACCACNCNCACNCTACNNCACACAANCACACNCACNGTGTACACCACACACNNNTACACACACACCACCACACNCANCACNCACANCNCACCACCACANCACTCACANATCACAGTGTCANCCANCACTCACTTCNCACNCGCNTNCACNCACACANATTCACACCACNCACCCNACCACACNCNGNNNNCNCACCACNACNCNTACNCNCACNCNCANCACCACTCANCCACCACANNACCACCACCATGCGTCANCCACCACCCATCACATCAGCCATCTCGACTCTACCACCACCACTCANNCACCACANCCACCANCCACCAGGCNCAATCACCCCAGCNCTCATNACCACNCCACCGCCCCACCACTCACCNCANCACACCANCCANNCACACACCACCACCACGCANCCACCACCACCACCACCCCACCACCANNCCCACCCCANNCAGGCCCACCANCACCACCACCACCTCACCANCCACNCAGCCCACCACNCANCCANCCACCTACCCNNGTNACCANCCACCNCCACCACTTCCAGCCCAGCCACCAGGTCNCAGATGCCCCACNCACCACCACCCGGTGGTCACCATCCCANCCANATCCACCCCANCCANCCACCACNCANCCANCCACCANCCACCCCATCCCACGCATCACCAATCATCACCANCCACGTCNCCACCANCGCCCANCCACCACCANNCANCCACCACANCCANCATCACCACCNNACCANCCANCACACCACCACNCANCCANCCACCACCCACCACCACNGCACCCCACCACCCACCANCACCACCACCCANCCACCACCANCACCANCTCACATCCNCANCCACTCCACCANCCACANCACCACCCAGCCCACCACCANCCACACCACTCACCACCNCNTACCCANCCANTTCANCCCNNCACCACCCACCACCACCACCCCANCACCACCCACCCTCCCACCCACCACCACACACCACCACCAGCACCATCCACCACCACCACNCACCACCANACCANCCACCACCACCACCCACCACCATCCACCACCCNANCCANCCACACACANCCACACACCCCACANCACCATCACCACACACCACCACACACACCACCANCANCCCAACCCCANCCACCACTCATCANTCCACCCTACCACACCACCANCCACCCCCCACNANCANCACACANNCACNANCCACNANNACACNGTANCCACGATTCACCACCANCACCCACANCCANCACACCACACCCACACTTTCACCACTCTCCANCCANCACACCACCANCCACACACNCANCACACACCACCACCACANCCACCNCACNCACCANCCACCANCCACCANCACCCTACCCACACACCANCCATCTCAATCACCANCACCNCACACCACCCACCACCANCCACATCCCACCACCCANCCNCCANCANCCATCCACCCATNCCACCACCCCACACCANCCACCACCANCCANTCNCACCACNCACNACGCCACCCACACCACCACCACNACCACCAACCCACCCATCACCCACCACACACCANCACANACCACCACCATGGTGCCCAATGACANCNCACACNCACCACCACCACGCACCACCNCACNCCNCCNNCNCACCANCNACCACCAGCNACCACCANCACCACCACCCCACAATCACTCANCCACCANCCCACCNCCACCCACNCACCACCANCACCCANCACNANCCACCCACGTTCACCACCANCCACCACCCACCACCACCACNCANCCACTCACCANNCACCCACCACCANCCACACACCNCACCANCANNCNCCACCACCNCCCACCCCACCANCCACCACCACACACNCACCCCATANCCACCACCACCACANACCACCACCCACCACCACCACCAGCCCACCACTCATTCACCACGCNCNACCCCCTCNCACTCACACCCCACGTGGCACACACCACCACNACCGCCCACCACACCACACANCCACACACCACCACCANCCCCACCANCCACCACCCCCCANCACCCACNCNCCCACCACACACCAGCCCACCNCAGTCACCACCACCACNCACACCCCNCNNCACANCACANCACACACNNACTCCCCANTCCTTCACCANCCACACACCACCCNAGCACCANCACGTACCACCCNACCANCCACCCACCACCACCACNACGCACACACCANNCCNAACACANCACCACNANACCACATCCAGTGACCCACNACCANCCACCCNCCCGACNCACCACACACGCACCANCCANACCANCCANACCACCACNANCCACCANCCACCANCCACCAACCACCACCNCANCCCNACCACCCANCCCNNACCCCNCCCAACACNNAGCCACCACCACCACCCCANCCACNCACCACNTACCACCANCCCNCACNACCCTACCCCACCAGGCCGACCANCCACCNCCCANNNACCACCACCNCCACCACCATCANCANCCANCCACCNNACCANCCCNACACANCACCACCANNACCACANCCACCACCACCANCACTCNCTCGCCCACACCNCCACCACCCNCCCCCANCCATCACACCACNACNACCCACACCNCCCCCCCACCACANCCCNCACCACCANCACCCACCACCCCTACANCCACCCCCCCACCCANCCNNCCANACCACCAACCCATCANCCCCACCANCNANNNACCACCACCAGCTACCACCANCACCACCACCACACCACCAANCCANNNACTCATCCACCNCGTGGTCANCACCCANCCCCACCACCATCNANCNACCANCCNCCCCACACCACCACNANNACCCCACCACCATACCCCANCACAGCCANNCANCCACCANCACCACCANANCCACCANCCACNCANNCACCCTACCACCANCACCACCANCAANCACCACNACCCNCTANCCCCANCCCCACACANCACCANNCACACTCACCACCACCANNANCACCACAGCACCTTTCANACCACCACCNCACCANCCAGCNCCACCACTAGCCCACCACCNCTCCANCCAACCACACCACCNCCACTCACACCACCCCNNAACCAACAACCACCCAACACANCACANCACACTCNNACCCACNANCACACCANACCCNNACCACCGCANNANCACCACCACCNCCNTCCACCCNACCACNACCNACATCCCACNCACCCACCACACANATCCCACCACCACCANNACNCNANANCCCCCACANCGCACCANNNANCCANCCCCACCACCACCANGTCACCACCCATTCACNCACCACAGCCACCACCACCACCACCANGCANCCACCAACACCACCACNCACCANCCACNCACCACCACNCATCCCANCCACCCNNACCACCATCNNACCACATGCCCANCCANCCACCACGCNTCAGCCACCCCACCAGCNCACCANCCACCACCANCCANCCANTTNCCACCAGCANCCANCCACCANCCACCACCACCANNCANNANCCANCCATCCACCCACACANCCACCACANACCCCAGCGCNNGTCACCCAGCCACCAGCCCANCCACCACCACCANATCANCCNCCCGTCACCCCCCACCNANCCCCCCCCNGGCCCTCNCCCCANNCNNCTGATCNACNNCTACTCNCGNGCCACCCTNCCCCCCGATTACCTNGTCATNNCCCTCCCCTNCTGCCTCTCGGTGGCGGGGAGCGGNNNTNGNAANNGNNGCCCCTGANCTACAGGGAGGGTTGTGNCGGGTNCCTNANCCGTCNGNNGTGNGCTNCANGTGGNGTCNGGATGTGGTGTGTGTGTCGTGGACTGCAGTGGTGTTGTGGTGGTGTGTGTGTGTGNGTGGTGTGTGNTNNGTAGTGTGTGNTGNTTGTGATGTGCGGGTGGGTGTNNNTGTGTGTGTGNGTGTGTGTGNGTGTGGTGTGTGNTGTGGTGNGTGTGCNGTGGGGTGNTGTGTGNGTGTGGGGTGTGGNGTNTGTGTGTGTGTGTGTGTGNGTGATGTTGTGTGTGNGTCNCCGTGTGACACNGTGTGTGTCCGATNTGTGNGTGTGGTTGTGTGTGTGNCTGGTGNGTGTGTGTGACGTGTGTGTNNGTGTGTGGTGACTGTTCACGGTCTGTGTGGAGTCANNTGTGTGAGGTGTGTGGTTTGTGGTGTGTGTGTGTGTGTGTGATCGGGTGNGACTGGANATGTGTGNGTGTGTGGTGTGATGTGNCTGGTGTGATCTGTGNGTGTCTGTGGTGNGTCACTGTGNGTGCTGTANCTGNCTTGTGNCTGTGNGTGGGTCTGTGCCCTGGTGGTCCCTCTCTTTAAGNAGGGGACCGNCAGCACTAACAACTNCAGGGGCATCTCAGCTGCCTAGTGTGNCGGAAATGTACCTGGCAGGNTTATTCAACATCGCCTTGTCTNGGCACCTGAGGAGAGGGCAGAGCCGCGGTTCAGGAAGGGCNGGTGACAGATGATTTTCNGTCTGCTGCNAGCTACATCCTGATTTATTGAGGTTCCTGGTCAACTATGATCACCANCATGCCTGCTCGGTTGATTCNTCTGCTTTCGGATTGACCCTCTGCTCACTGATCATAAGGANTCATAGATTGGTGACGCTGGGCCCCGGTGTTGAAAACNCGTGCTCTCTGCGTCTGTGCGNAGTACATAGGCACNTCACTCGCCCTGACAGCACTGCCCACATCNGTGTGGGTTACANGGGGACTTTGTCTGTGTGTAGGCACCAGGTTCACNGTCACATGCTAANGCTGTTNGGCAATGGGCTGGTACCGACNACACCATANCACAGCAGCACTCAGCAATGGTGAGGTACAACACTCACCCACCACCCANCCACCCGCTCACCCGTGATCANCCACCCACNCACCACCCANTCCCCACCATACTCACCACACATTCACCCACTCAATCACCACNCATCANCCACTCACCCACCCACCACACTCANCACTAATCGCTCANCCACCACCATCACCGCNCACCACCCACNCANTCACACACCCAACCANCCAATCACNCACTCANCCACCANCAGTCATCACTTAATCACNCATCACCACCACNACTCACCACCACCACCACTCACCACNCANTCACCACCACNANCCACCATCACCANCCACNCACCCNACNACCCANCCACCACCACCACCACCACCCACCAACATCACNGCACCACCANCGTCACCACACACNCACTCACCACTCACCCACTCACGGTCACNACNCACCACCACNACTCACCACCACCACTCACTCACCACCACCACCCACCACTCACTCACCACCACCACCACGTGCACCACTGCACCACCCACCANAAACCACCCACCCAATGGCCCACTCACCACCANCCACCACCACCACNCACCACCACTCACCACCACCACCACCACCACCACCACTCANCCACCTCCACCACTCACCACATCACTCCCCACCCACCACCACCACTCACCANCCACCCACTGCACCCACCACCACCCACTCACCCACCACTCCCCCACCNCCCACTCACCCCCACTCACCATCACNCACCCACCCAACCACCACCACCACTCACCACCACTCACTCACCACTCACCCANCACCACCCACTCACNGCNCCACTAACCCACTCACTCACCACTCACTCCCACCCACCCACTCACCCACCACCCANCCANCCACTCACCACCACTCACCCCCACTCACCATCACTCACCACCACCACTCACCAGGCCCACTNANCCANCCACTCACCCACTACTCACTNACCCACCACTCACCACCCACCCACTCACCCCCACTCACTCACCCACCCTTTCACCCGNCCACCCACTCACTGGCCACCACTCACCCCCCACTCACTCACCACCACCCCCTCACCCCGTGGTACCCTCACCCNGTGACCCCCCCCCCCCCCCTCTCCCGGGCACCNTCCACGAGGACAGACACACACNTACACAGTNACACACACACACACATACACNCANACTGACACACAGTGACACACACACAGTACACAGTGNCACACACACACAGTACACACACACTGACACACATACACACATACACAGTGACACACACACACACATACACACACACTGACACACACACACGTACACAGTGACACACACGACACACNCACTTGANNNACACACACATACACANTGCACACACGACACACACAACACACACACNCATACACGTGACACACACATACACACACACAAGTGACACACAGACACACACACGACACACACACACACNTACACACGTNACACACAAGTGACACACNTGACACACACAGACACACACNTAGTCACACACACGACACACACANAGTCACAGACACACGTNACACACACACACACACTGCACACACACACACACATACACAGACACACNGACACACACAGACACACACATAGTCACAGACACACAGNGACACACACACACACNCACACACACACACATACACAGACACACACGTNACACACAGTGACACACACAGACACACACAAGTCACAGACACACGTACACATACAGAGTCACAGACACACAGTGACACACACACACATACACACACAGACACACACTCAGACACTCACTCACACTCACTCACTCACTCACTCACTCAGACACTCACTCAGACACTCACATGTCAGTCACTCAGTCACTCACCGTCACTCAGTCACTCACACAGTCAGTCACTCACTCAAGTCACACACTCATCAGTCACNCAACTCACTCAGACACCACTCACTCACTCACTCACCTCANTACACTCACTCACACACTCAGTCACTCACCACTCACTCAGACACTCAGACCTAGACACTCTCTCCCGTGTCTCCGTGTCTCCCCGTGTCTCCCGTGTCTCCGTGTCTCCGTGTCNCTCGTGTCTCTCATCCGTATCTCTCCCGTCTCCCGTGTCTCCCGTGTCTCTCTNCCCGTGTCCGTGTCTCTCTGTCTGTCTCTCTCTCTCCGTGTCTCTGTCTCCCCGTGTCTCCGTGTCTCCCCGTGTCTCACCGTCTGTCCCNGTGTCTCNCACCATCTCTCCCGTGTCTCCCCGTATCTCCCATGTCTCCGCGTGTCTCCCGTATCTCCCGTGTCTCCCGTATCTCCCGTGTCTCCCGTGTCTCCCGTGTNCCGTGNCTCTCCCGCGTGTCTCCGTCTCCCGTGTCNGTGTCCGTGTCTCCCGTGTCTCCCCGTGTCTCCCCTCCCGTGTCTCCCGTGTCTCTCCGTGTCTCTGTCTCGCGTGTCTCCCGTGTGTGTCTCCCGTGTCTCCCGTGTCTCCCGTGTCTCCGTGTCTCCGTGTCTCCGTGTCTCGTGTCTCCGTGTCTCCCGTGTCTCCCGTGTTTCNCCGTGTCTCCCGTGTCTCCTGTCTCCCGTGTCTCCGTGTCTCGTGTCTCCCGTGTCTCCGTGTGTGTCTCCACCCCGTGTGTGTCTCCGTGTCTCCCGTGTCTCCCGTGTCTCCGTGTCTCCCGTGTCTCCGCGTGTCTCCCGTGTCTCCGTGTCTCCGTGTCTCCCGTGTCTCGTGTCTCCCGTGTCTCCCCGTGTCTCCCGTGTCTCCGTGTCTCNCCGTGTCCTCCGTGTCTCTCCGTGTCTCCCGTGTCTCCGCGTGTCTCCGTGTCTCCCGTGTCTCACGCGTGTCTCCGTGTCTCCGTGTCTCCCCGTGTCTCCCGTGTCTCCCCGTGTCTCCCGTGTCTCACCGTGTCTCCGCGTGTCTCCGCGTGTCTCCAGGTCTCCAAGTTGTCTCAGCAGGCTGCAATGCTCCAACTGGTGTCTGCATCGACTCAGCACGTAAGTCCGCACACAGACACAGACAAAGCTCTCCCAGGTAGCCTCTATCAGGCTGTAGGGGTAAGTGCTGTTAGTAGTAGCGAGTAGCAGCAGCAGTGTCTATGTACTACACACACAGACACAGACAAAGCTGCCCCAGGTAGCCTCTAGCAGAGCTGTAGGGGCAAGTGCTGTTAGCTAGCGAGTAGCACCGACTATGATACACACACACAGACAAAGCTGCCCCAGGTAGCCTCTAGCAGAGCTGTAGGGGCAAGTGCCGTACACACAAACCAAGCTGCCCCGTGTCTCCCTCTCCTCCTCCCCCACAGGGTCAGACTCACACCGTCGCTCTCTCCCAGGGCTCCCAGCCCCTGGTCGTCTCACACAGCCGCTCCATCCAGCAGCTCAACCAGCAGATACTGCACGTGCAGCAGCTGCAGCAANAGCAGCAGCAGCTGCAGCAGCAACAGCAGCAACAGCAGCAGCAGCTGATCGCCAGCCTCGCACCTCCACAGCAAATCCATACACCCCGTTGCAGCTGCAGCAGCAGCAGCAACGGCAGCAGCAGCTACAGCAACATCAGCTGCAGCTACAGCAGCAGCTACTGCTGCTGCAGCAGCAGCTACAGAAGCTGCAGCAGCAGCAGCAGCAGCAGTAGCAGTAGCAGCAGCAGCTACATCAGCTGCTGCTTTGACTTTAGCCTCCTAGTCTAGCTGGGTGCACCTTGACTTTATGCTCTGTGACTGCGCTTTGTACACTTGCAGTGGTGGTAGTAGTGGTGGTGTAGTGGTAGTAGTAGTAGTGGTGGTAGTGTGGTAGTGTGGTAGTGGTAGTAGTAGTAGTGGTGGTGGTAGTAGTAGTGGTGTAGTAGTTGTGGTAGTAGTAGTGGTGTAGTAGTAGTGGTGGTAGTGGTAGTAGTATTGGTAGTAGTAGTAGTGGTGGTAGTAGTAGTGGTGGTAGTAGTGGTGGTAGTCGTAGTAGTGGTGGTGGTAGTAGTGGTGGTGGTGGTGGTGGTAGTAGTGGTAGTAGTAGTGGTAGCAGTAGTGGTGGTAGTAGTAGTGGTAGTAGTGGTAGCAGTAGTAGTGGTAGTGGTGGTAGTAGTAGTGGTGNTAGTAGTAGTGGTGGTAGTAGTAGTGGTGGTAGTGNTAGTAGTAGTGGTGGTAGTAGTGGTGGTAGTGGTAGTAGTACTGGTGGTAGCAGTAGTAGAGGTGGTAGTAGTAGTGGTGGTAGTGTAGTAGTAGTAGTGGTGGTAGTAGTAGTGGTTGGTGGTAGTAGTAGGTGTGTAGTAGTAGTGGTGTGTGTAGTAGTGGTAGTGGTGGTGGTAGTAGTAGTGGTGGTGGTAGTGGTAGTAGTAGTAGTGGTAGTAGTGGTAGCAGTAGTGGTGGTAGTGGTGGTAGTGGTAGTAGTGGTGGTGTAGTAGTGGTGGTGGTAGTGGTGGTGTAGTGAGTAGTAGTAGTAGTGGTGGTGTGGTAGTGGTGGTGTGTAGTAGTAGTAGTGGTGGTGGTGGTAGTAGTGGTAGTGAGTGGTAGTAGTAGTGGTGGTGGTAGTGTGTAGTAGTGTGGTGTAGTAGTAGGTAGTGTAGTAGTAGTANTGGTGGTGGTGGTAGTGGTAGTAGTAGTGGTGTAGTGGTGGTAGTTGTGGTGGTAGTAGTAGTGGTGGTAGTAGTAGTGGTGGTAGTTGCAGTAGTGGTGGTGGTAGTGGTAGTAGTGGTGGTAGTAGTAGTAGTGGTNGTAGTGTGGTAGTATTAGTAGTGGTGGTAGTAGTAGTAGTGGTGGTAGTGTGGTAGTAGTGGTGGTAGTAGTAGTAGTGGTGGTAGTAGTAGTAGTGGTGGTAGTAGTGGTGGTGATGTTAGTTGTGGTGGTGGTGATGGTGGTGGAGGTGGTGGAGGTGGTGGTGGTGATGGTGGTGGTGGTGGTTGTGGTGGTGGAGGTGGTGGTGGTGGTGGTGGTGAGGTTGTGGAGGTGGTGGTGGTGGAGGTGGTGGTGGTGGTGGAGTGTTGTGGTGGTGATGGTGGTGGTGGTGGAGGTTGTGGTGGTGATGGTGGTGGTGGTGGTGGTGATGGTGGTGGTGGTGGTGGTGATGGTGGTGGTGGTGGTTGTGGTGGTGATGGTGGTGGTGATGGTGGTGATGGTGGTGGTGGTTGTGGTGGTTATATTTTAGACGCCCATTTCCACGTCTGNGTGGTTGTGGTTGTTGATGATGTGGTGGTGGTGTTGTTGATTTGGTTGTTGTTGTTGTTGCCTCTGTCCTCCGCGTCGCCCCCCCCCCTCTCGCTCTGAATGCCCCGGGCACTGAGGGCGCCTGAATGCCCCGGGGCACTGAGGCGCCTGAATGCCCCGGGGCAATGAGGGCGCCTGAATGCCCCGGGGCACTGAGGGCGCCTGAATGCCCCGGGGCATCTTGACGCTGTTGAGGCGGCCACGTTAAATCGGTAGCAGAAATAAATAAAGACGCCTCGGTTAACTCGGCAGTGCAACGACTCCTTTGTGATGGTGATGGTGGTGGTGGTGATGGTGATGGTGGTGATGGAGGTGGTGGTGATGGAGTTGGTGGTGATGGTGGTGGTGGTGGTGATGATGGTGGTGATGATGGTGGTGATGATGGTGGTGGTGGTGGTGATGGTGGTGGTGATGGTGATGGAGGTGGTGATGGTGGTGGTGGTGGTGATGGTGGTGGTGATGGCAAGCTGTGATCAATCCACCGCTTGGATGAAGGAGTACAACAGCCGCGGCCGCCATCTGTGACTGCTCCCGCGACAAACTCTTAGTTCTTTCGGTAAAGTCACCGTGTAGGTGAGAAATGAAATTAAAATTAATAAAAAACACAATAAAATCACGACGTTTCGGAGGCAACACAAGCTTCCGTCTTCAGGTGAAACTGTCACAGCAAAATATCTGCATCAAGGGAAGAGAAGTGCCAAGAGGTACGACCTTATAGACTGGTCAAGGGGCAGGAGGAGTTGTGAAATGGTATCGCGGCATCTCTTGAGGAAGGCCGGCGTCTCGAGAAGCTGTGACTTCTTGTCTCGTTGTCTGTTAAACATTCACACAGACAGGTGGAATTCCTCCCCGTAGAGGGCATTAATTCTAGATTTGAAGCTTTCGTGACTGCAAGGATTCATATTCTTAGTTCTTTCGGTAAAGTCAAGTAGGTAAAACATCAAAATAAATATAAATAAATAAATAGATGTGTTTTTTCTTTACTTATTTTTATTAATTTTGATGTTTTACCTACGTGACTTTACCGAAAAACCCTAAGAATATAGTCAACACGTAGGTGAATAATGAAATTAAAATTGCTCCCGCGATGTTCCACGTCCAACCGATCAACCGGCACCCAACAAGAGCGACGAAGTCGACGCTGCTTGCCTGTGAGTCTCTGTGAGCGTCGCTGAGTCTCCGTCCGAAGCTCTCGGGGGGACGGATAATTTCAGTTTGAGGCCGAGTGTTTTATTCTACGGGTTCTGCGTAACTCCACGCATTTGAGCATTTGCGGGGGTCCACGTTTTGCAAGCGTGGAGAAGGGAGGGCGCGACCATTGCAGAGGAGAGCAACAGACGAGCAAGGTGCCTTCCGTACAGCAGCGTGACGCAGCCAGTGATGCTGAGCGAGACCTCTGCTGTCAAAGTCGCGAGCACGTCGTGAGCACGCTGCCACGTGTGGGGAGCTCTCCACTCTCTCCACGACTGCCCCATCACCAATTGGGAGTTGTGCGGGTGGAGTGTCTCTGATGGTACAAAATACCCAGNCTGCAGGTGCTTCGTTTTTGTGGGCTGATGGTAAGAACCCCCACCGCTCCGAGTTTGCTTTTTTTTTAATCCTTTATATTAAGTTCACTTGCTTGCGCGCTTACGTGCTTGCTTGCTTGCTTATGACCGTGCAAACCTTTCGGTCGTTTTTTAACCCACTTCCCGTGATCCAATCGAGCTGACATTTTGCACACAGACTCGTTGTGCGAGACAATTAATGTTCGTGAAAAAATTTTCCAAAATTTTACACTGTTTAGGGAAAACAAATTAAATATTTAATTACCAATTGTTTAATACTGCAGACAATCATCTGACCCATAGGTGGCAGCCATCTCAAGCCAGAGGACGAGAGGACTCGAGCCGCCACGCATATAAAGGATTTAGAGTGAAAAACTTTGTTTTTACGGGTTATACTTATTGTCAATATAAATAACATGAATTTACATTGAAGCGCGTTTGTAAGTCGGGGTGTTCGTAAGTGGAGGAGTACATTGACAGACTGACTTTGTGGACCGAGGGGGAAGCCCTCGCCCCAACAGGGGGGGGGGGGGGGAATGATGAGCCGGAAGTGAGGGGGGGGATGATGAGCCGGAAGTGAGGGGGGGGATGATGAGCCGGAAGTGAGGGGGGGGATGATGAGCCGGAAGTGAGGGGGGGGGATGATGAGCCGGAAGTGANGGGGGGGGATGATGAGCCGGAAGTGGGGGGGATGATGAGCCGGAAGTGAGGGGGGGGGGATGATGAGCCGGAAGTGAGGGGGGGGGGATGATGAGCCGGAAGTGANGGGGGGGGGATGATGAGCCGGAAGTGANGGGGGGGGATGATGAGCCGGAAGTGAGGGGGGGGGATGATGAGCCGGAAGTGANGGGGGGGGGATGATGAGCCGGAAGTGAGGGGGGGGGATGATGAGCCGGAAGTGANGGGGGGGGATGATGAGCCGGAAGTGANGGGGGGGGGATGATGAGCCGGAAGTGAGGGGGGGGGATGATGAGCCGGAAGTGAGGGGGGGGGATGATGAGCCGGAAGTGAGGGGGGGGGATGATGAGCCGGAAGTGAGGGGGGGGGATGATGAGCCGGAAGTGAGGGGGGGGGATGATGAGCCGGAAGTGANGGGGGGGGATGATGAGCCGGAAGTGAGGGGGGGGGGTGATGAGCCGGAAGTAGGGGGGGGATGATGAGCCGGAAGTGAGGGGGGGGATGATGAGCCGGAAGTGGGGGGGGGATGATGAGCCGGAAGTGAGGGGGGGGATGATGAGCCGGAAGTGAGGGGGGGGGGATGATGAGCCGGAAGTGANGGGGGGGGATGATGAGCCGGAAGTGAGGGGGGGGGGGATGATGAGCCGGAAGTGAGGGGGGGGGGATGATGAGCCGGAAGTGAGGGGGGGGGGGTGATGAGCCGGAAGTGANGGGGGGGGATGATGAGCCGGAAGTGAGGGGGGGGGGTGATGAGCCGGAAGGAGGGGGGGGGGGGAGATGAGCCGGAAGTGAGGGGGGGGGGGGATGATGAGCCGGAAGTGAGGGGGGGGGATGATGAGCCGGAAGTGAGGGGGGGATGATGAGCCGGAAGTAGGGGGGGGATGATGAGCCGGAAGTGAGGGGGGGGGGATGATGAGCCGGAAGTGAGGGGGGGGGGATGATGAGCCGGAAGTGANGGGGGGGGATGATGAGCCGGAAGTGAGGGGGGGATGATGAGCCGGAAGTGAGGGGGGGTAGGCTGAGGGGGGGCGGGGGGGGAGGTGATGGGAGGTGACGGGGGAGAGGAGGACCGGAAGCGAGGGGGAGGGGCATGGGGAGGGGAGGGGGGGGGGAGGGCGAGGAAGGGGGGCGGGGGGTGGTNGAGGGGGGGGGTGAGGTGAATGGAGACGAGGCGGGGGTGAGGGGGGAGGGCACAGGCGGCGTCTTTGCCAGGTGCTGCTGCTGCTCAAGTCTCTGCACTCGCTGCGGCCTCTCACAGCGGATCGTCAGGGACGTCTCCTGCGCTCCTACAGAGGTCTGACCCACCACCCTCCTCACCCCTCCCCCTCCTGCTCTCTCTCTGCGCTCCTACAGAGGTCTGACCCACCACCCTCCTCACCCCTCCCCTCCTCCTCTCTCTCTGCGCTCCTACAGAGGTCTGACCCACCACCCTCCTCCCCTCCTCCTCTCTCTCTGCGCTCCTACAGAGGTCTGACCCACCACCCTCCTCACCCCTCCCCCTCCTGCTCTCTCTCTCTGCGCTCTGTCTCCCACGCTGCCGCTGCCGTCTTTGTCCTGATGTCGAGGGTAAATGGGCGAGATTTAGGACTGTGACTCATGCAGCAGCAATGGCTGCTTTGGGTACGCGGTCCAGACCTCCCCAGAAACCCTGGCTGACAGAGGAGTGTTCAGGTTAATTGAGAAAAAACGACAGGCCCACTCTCATCGGCTACAGCATCCCACGTCAGAGAATGAGGAGGTTACCGCAGCCTTCGCTCGGAGGTTCGGAGAGCCGTGAGGCGCTGTAAGGATGGGTGTGGTCGCGGGTTGCTGAGGAGATGGAGTCTGCCTCAGTGGCTCGCGATCACAAATCTTGTTAATTCCATCAAAAAAGTAACCTGCAGCGCCACACCTGTTACCATCATTAGGGGAAAACGGTGATCCAATCTCCGACCCCAGGAACAGGTTTGCAGATTTGCTGAGCATTTCTGTGAGGTAGACTGTGTACACAGATACAGTCTATAATGTAGACTGTACACACAGAACAGTCTATAATGTAGACTGTTCACATAGCTACAGTTTATAATGTAGATTGTTTACACATATACAGTCTATAATGTAGACTGTACACAGATACAGCCTATAATGTGAACTGTTTACATATAGATACAGTCTTTAATGTAGACTGTACACACATACAGTCTACAATGTAGGGTGAATGAGTGGGTGGNTGAGTGGCCGAGTGAGTGGGTGGGTGGGTGAGTGGGATGTGGGTGGTGACTTCGTGGGTGAGTGACTGGTGGGTGAGTGACTGGCTGGGTGAGTGACTGAGTGGATGGGAGAGTGACTGAGTGATTGGGTGGGTGAGTGAGTGGGTGGGTGAGTTGGTGGTGAGTGGGTGGGTGAGTGAGTGGATGAGTGGGTGAGTGGTGGGTGAGTTGGTGGGTGAGTGGGTNGGTGAGTGAGTGAGTGANGGGATGAGTGGCTGAGTTGGTTGGTGAGTGACAGTGAGTGGGTGGTGAGTGACTGTTTTTACATGGTTAATAACATCTTTCCAATGATTACTCAGTTTGTACTCATCACGGTAAAATATTTAACTACACATATTTGTACCATCTTATTTGTACTATTCTACTTTCCGAGTGTTGACATCCCCGCGTTTAACAGTACTGCCTTTTTAAATCCTTTATATTAAGTTCGCTTGCTTGCTTAGGACCGTGCAAATCTTTCGGTCGTTTTTTAACCCACTTCCCGTGATCCAACCGAGCTGACATTTTGCACACAGACTCGTTCTGCGTGACAATGCATTTTCGTGAAAATTTTCCAAAATTTACACTGTTTATGGAATTTTTTAAAATATTTAATTACAATTGTTTAATGCTGCCAGACAATCATCTGACCCATAGGTGGCAGCCATCTCAAGCCAGAGGACGAGAGGACTCTAGCCGCCCCGATGCCACGCATATAAAGATTTATAGTGAAAAACTTTGTTTTTACGGGTTAATTTTTTTGTATTTGGATTGTCAGCCAACACCGGCCGCAACCCGAGTCGACGTGCACCAATTGTTCTATTGTAGCCCCCCCCCCACCGTTCCATTCCCTGGCTACCACATTCAGATAAGCCCCCCCTCTCCCTTAACTTGTATTTAAGAGCTTGTTTCTTGGATTTTTCCTCACTTGATACAGTAAATTTAGCTGTGACGGTCCCACCTGATGACGGAAACTTGTGTTGCCTCCTAAAAGTCGTGATTTTTTTTTATAATTTATTAATATTTTGACCTACGTGACTTTACGGAAATAACCTAAGAGTATGAATCCTTGCAGTCACGAAAGCTTCAAATCTAAACTCATTTGGAGACAGTCGCCCTCCAGCAACAACGGAGGGCAGAGGAGCGACGCTCACAACAACGAGCGGAGCGCCGGGCGTTTAAAGCGCAGCGAGTATTCACAGTAGGGGCACAGTTGTTGCATCGGCCAGCCATCTGTCAGCCAACCCATGGTAGGTGCCTTGGGTTGACTGCCGAATGGCTGTTGTTGTTGTGTGAGCGTGTGGACACAACGCTGAGCGAACTCAACTTACGTTACCAAGGTTAGGTTCCAGAGGTACCGTTTGTAAGTCCAACTTGACTTCTGTCGATCCAAACGTGGTGTATGGTATGTACACAAACACAGATGTAGATGCCACTGGTTCTTCACGTTCTGCAGATGTAGATGCCATTGGTTCATCACGTTCTGCAGATGTAGATGCCACTGGTTCTTCACGTTCTGTAGATGCCACTGGCTCTTCACGTTCTGTAGATGTAGATGCCACTGGTTCTTCACGTNCTGTAGATGCCACTGGTTCTTCACGTTCTGTAGATGTAGATGCCACTGGTTCTTCACGTTCTGCAGATGTAGATGCCACTGGTTCTTCACGTTTGTAGACGTAGATGCCACTGGTTCATCACGTTCTGCAGATGTAGATGCCACTGGTTCTTCACGTTCTGTGGATGTATATGCCACGGTTCTTCACGTTCTGTAGAATTAGATGCCATTGGTTCTTCACGTTCTGCAGATGTAGATGCCACCACTGTCATCTATTGTGCGTGGAGGTTGAACTTACGACTCTCGTTCCAAACGGGCAACTGGACAAATGGGACAGGTCTTTTAATTATCTCTAAAAGTCCTGAAGTTGAATGTGTATAAGTACAGTAGTGCCCGTACAAACTCGGGTGAATGTTTCCCCGCAGCGGCGTCGCTGCTTCTGACGGCGATCACGATGAGCTGGGGCTACCTGACGCAGCTGCTGGATGAGGTTCACCGACACTCCACATTCTGAGCAAGCTGTGGATCACCACCTTCCTCATCTTCCGCATCGTTCTCACGACGGTCGCCGGAGAGTCGATCTACTACGACGAGCAGGGCCAGTTCACGTGCAACACGGCGCAGCCCGGCTGCGAGAACGTCTGTTATGACAGCTTCGCACCGCTCTCCCATGTCCGCTTTTGGGTGTTCCAGATCATCGTCGTTGCCACGCCCACCATCCTGTACCTCGGATTCGCTGTACATCGCATCACCAGGTCCGCAGGTCCCCGGAGGAGTTTTCACAGTGGGGGGGGGGGGGGGCTACGGTGGAAATTTGAATGGCTTCTCACAGTTTGAAATTGTTTAAAAATGTTTTGTATTAGGTTGCGCGTCGATTTGGTCCCCTTGACGCCGCTCTCTGTCGTGGTAGGATCGAGTACGAGCGAGACGAACGAACCAAGCGAACGGCGGCTCCGACCGCATGGTTGAATGCACGGAGAAAAGGAGGAGGTGGAAGAGGAGGTGGAAGGAGGTGGAGGAGGTGAAGAAGACGGCAAGGAGAAGCGACGGCAAGGCAACGAGCGGTGGAGGATCAAACTGACGGCCTGATGGTAGCCTACACCCTCCAGCTACTCGCCCGCACGCTGGCGAGATTGGCTTCCTGCTGGGGCAATACCTGCTCTACGGCTTTGAGGTGGCCCACGCTTTCAGTGCGTCCGCGACCCCTGCCCAATCGTGTCGACTGCTTCGTGTCGCGCCCACGGAGAAGACCATCTTCCTTTGGTCATGTACACGGTCGCCTGTCTCAGCCTCCTGCTGGAACTGACCGAGATTTGCTACTGGGGCTGGGGCCCTCCACGACTCGCTGAGCGGGAGCGCTGGCTGCAGAGCAGGTGGGGGCCTCGCCAGCTAAGCGGTTGGCCACGGTCGGCTACGCGGAGGGAGGGGGGCGCACCACAAATTAAATATGTAACTAATAAGCTTGTGCCGGAGGCCCCGGGGGACAGGCGTCTATGACGTCTCCTGGCCAAACCCCAACTGGCGGAGCCAGGAGATTGAATCTTTACCCTCGGGGTTCCTCCAGAAACAACGAAAAACCACTTCGTGTGGCACGTGAATGTTCGAACGCTCACTGCGGAGGAGAGGCTGCCACTCCTCTGTCGGGAGCTGGACCGGTACCGCCTGGATCTCTGTGGCATTCAGGAGGTCCGGGGACCGGTTCTGGCTCCTGCCACCATGAGGGGTGGACAGTCCTCTATTCGGGCGGGAGACTGCCAAACAACAGGGTGTGGCTCTTCTTCTGAACAAAAGAATGAAGGGGCGTGGGAGCGGGACGGTGAAGAGTGGGAAGCTGTAAGCCCTAGCTACATTGGGCTCGCTTTCCCATCAACCGTGGTGGTCGTGGTTACTATGCCCCACCGAGACGAACATCCGTGGAGGGATGCAGGCAAAGCCGCTGAGCCAGATGCCTTCTATGACCTCCTGTCACAGGTGCTGGCTAAAGTGGCCACTCGGGATAGAGTCATCTTGTTGGGTGACTTGAATGCCCGAGTTGGTCATGATACTGGCACCTGGTCTGGAGTGATTGGAGGGCATGGGTCAGATCAGCTCAATAACATTGGTAGGAGGCTGCTAGATTTTTGTGCAGCCCATGG
Organism: Lethenteron camtschaticum; assembly: GCA_018977245.1. Lineage (NCBI taxonomy): Eukaryota > Metazoa > Chordata > Hyperoartia > Petromyzontiformes > Petromyzontidae > Lethenteron > Lethenteron camtschaticum. Next base: position 2,152,701 of record MU249618.1, read on the forward strand.
GCTTGTAATTACCAACACGCTCTTCCGGCATCGGCGCATCTACACACATCATGGATGCATGCCGGCCAAGCAAGAACATCGCTGGACTACATAGTGACGGACCAGCGGATGCGAGCCATGTCCTTGACACCAGGACCTACCGTGGAGCTGATCTGTCCTCTGACTATCGACTAGTCATTGTAAGATGCGCCTGCCATTCTTCCACTCGGTGGTTGGGTGCACACCCAGGACCCCATTCCAACCTAAAGTGGCCTGGTCTCAGCTGATAAAGTTGGCATCGTCCCCCACTCTTTCTGATGTCGAGGGTAAATGGGCAATTTAGGACTGTGACTCATGCAGCTGCAATGGCTGCTTTGGGTACGCGGTCAAGACCTCCCAGAGACCCTGGCTGACAGAGGAGGTGTTCAGGATAGTTGAGAAAAATCGACAGGCCCACTCTCATCGGCTACAGCATCCCACATCAGAGAATGAGGAGGCTTACCACAGCCTTCGCTCGGAGGTTCGGAGAGCCATAAGGCGCTGCAAGGATGGGTGGTGGTCGCGGGTTGCTGAGAGATGGAGTCTGCCTCAGTGGCCCGCGATCACAAATCACTATTTAACTCCACAAAAAATTAACTGTAGCACCACACGATTACCATAAGGGGAAAAACGGTGATCCAATCTCCGACCCCCAGGAACAGGTTTGCAGATTTGCTGAGCATTTATGTAAGGTCCTGGGGAGGGAAATCCCTCAGCCAGGAAAACATCATGACACAAAGTGGGATGACCCTGCTGAGGCTGCGGTGCCTCAAATATTGGAAGAAGTCACCCCCTGTGAGTGGCTGGCTGAGGTGCCAGCTGTTGAAGTACTGAAGGCGATCCGGAGTCTGAGACCAGAAAAGGCACCGGGCAGAGATGATCTCCCAACCGAAATGCTGAGGAGGGTGGCGTTTGTGCACAGACTGCCTTATATGACATCATAACAACAAAGTCTGGACCACTGGACGGGTTCCGCAGGATTGGAAGGATGCCCTGGTGGTCCCCCTCTTTAAGAAGGGGGACCGCACAGATTGTAACAACTACAGGGGCATCTCACTCCTCAATGTGCCTGGAAAGGTCCTGGCAAGGATTATTCAACATCGCCTTGCCAGGCACGCTGAGGAGAGGCTGCGGAGCCCCAATGCGGTTTCAGGAAAGGGCGGTCCTGCACAGATGCCATATTTTCTGTCCGTCTGCTACAGCAGAGGAGTAGGGAATTCTAACAAGACCTACATCTCTGCTTTATTGAACTGGTCAAGCCTATGATACCATCAGTAGGCCTGTCCTCTGGGTTCCTCTTCATGCTTTCGGAGTCCCTGACCCTCTGCTCACGATCATTAAGGACCTTCATAATGGTGAGCGGGCCCAGGTAAAACTACATGGCCGGGAGTCAGAGCCATTCCCTGTACACCTTGGGTGCCACATGGATGTCCTCTGGCCCCCACATTATTTAACATCATTTTGACCATGTGGTTCGTGAAGTCTTCAGCAGCTGTACCGGGGAATTTCCATCTCGTACAGATATAATGGAGGCTGATCGATGCCCGGGTGCGATCAAGGGATGGCTCCCTATTGGTCAACCACGTTATATATGCTGATCATTTGTAATAGCTGCTCATTCAGAGGAGGAGTTAGAGATGCTGCTGCTGAGACTGGAGTGTGCATCTAAGAGGTGGGTCCTTACCATCAGCCCCACCAAAACTAAGCACCTGCCTGGGTATTTGTACCATCAGACACTCCACCCCACAACTCCCAATCGGTGATGGGGCAGTTGTGGAGAGAGTGGAGAGTTCCCATACCTGGGCAGTGTGCTTATGACCGGCTCCAGTTTATCAGCAGAGGTCTCACTCCGAATCAGTCGAGCGGCAATATCTTTTCATCGGTTTCGTAACGCTGTGTGGAAGCTACCTGGTCTGTCGCTCCGCACGAAGCTTCAGTTCTTCTCGGCCACGGTCATTCCCTCCCTTCTCTACGCTTGCGAAACGTGGACCCCCTAATGGAGCATCTTTGCCAGTTAGAAACATTTAGGCTGGCCTGCCTAGGATCCATCCTGGGTTTAACCAGGCTGGATTGTGTGAGGAGCTCACAAATCCTTGGGCAAAGTCCCATCGGTGAGCTCCTCCGGCAGGTAAGGCTGCATTGGCTTGGTCATATAGCCCGCATGCCCAGCCACTGCATGCCGAAACAGCTTTTGTTCAGCCGGATCGAGGGGACTAAATGGGCGCGACATGGGCTAGAGAAGAGATGGAGTGATGTGGTACAGGAGGACGTGGAGCTGAGTGGACTTGCCGATGACTGGTACCAGGTGTCAAGATCGGCCTCTGTGGAGAGGCTCGTGAAGGACGCTACTGGCAGTTGAGGTAGTCGCCCTCCAACAACAACGGAGGGCGAGGAGCGACGCTCATAACAACGAGCGGAGCGCCGGGTGGCTAAAGCACAGCAAGTTGGCACAGTAGGGGGCACAGGTGGTGCATCAGCCAGTCATCTCGGTCATCTCAGTCAGTCGACCCGTGGCACCTGCTGGGTCTGCCCCGTGACCTCCTGCCAGCGGGCGTTCGACACTTCTCGTGATCTCAAGGTGCACATGGCCTGGCACAAGCATCGTGGTGATGTCACCGCCACTTAGTGGCAATGGCGGTTGTTGTTGTATAGTGTTGCCAGGTGTGTAGCAGTGTCGTGTATAGTGTTGCCAGGTATGTGATAGTGTAGTGTGTAGTGTATAGTGTAGTGTATTTGTTTACAGCTATGAGAGTGGTTCCGTCAGCTTCCAACCGCTATGTATATAGATGTTGTGTATAGTTTATAGTGTATCATGTAGTGTATGTGTTGCCAACTATGTATATAGATGTTGTGTATAGTTTATAGTGTAGTGTATAGTGTAGTGTGATGTGTTCACAGCAATGTATATAGACGTGTGTGTGTGTGACGTAGATCCGCGGAGGGCAAACAGGCGGCCCACGCGACGCTGGAGGCTTCCAGGGTGAAGGTGGCAGTGGCCCAGGGCAGTCGCCGAGTGTCGCTGGCGCCCCCGGGTTACCACTCGCTGGCGGGGCCTCCTCTGACGGAACGGCACCGGGTGAGTTTCGCGAGGAGCGCTCACACCGCTCCTCATACATTACGACGTTGACTATTATTATTCATAATCAAGGTTTTTGGGTTTAGATCGCATTATCCACTATACACTACACACTATACACTACTACACTATACACNACNACACTACTACACTACACTATACACTACACTACATACACACTATACACACTACAATACNCTATACACTACACACTATACACTACACTACACTATACACACACACTACACNCACATACACTATACACTTACACTACACACTACACTATACATTGCACTATACATTATACACGCAATATAACCCATACAATCCTCTATCATGGAGAGTGTATATTTATTGTTGTTAATGAAAACACTCCTCTTGAAATTCGACTCGTTTCTAGGGTGGCAGATCCCGGCGAGCCGGACCCCCCACGGCAGTTCCCGCAGCAGCAGCAGCGACGATGTCGCCACGGGAATTGCGTCAGCTCCGTGACGAGTTGCGGGACTTCAGACGGAGCTGAGGGCGACGCCGAGGCCCCGCCAGGAGCCCCCGGCAAGCGCCGGCGGCGGCACCGGCCGCACGGCTTGGGTTTAGCGCGAGCGAGTGTCACCTCGCGGCGACCTCTGTGCTCTTTGTGAAGATCGAGCGGCGGAGCGCGGGCACCCCGCTCACGCGGCGCACGCGACGGTGTGGGGGCACGTCGGCACCAGCCTCGTAGCTCGGGGGATTCAGCTCTGCTGGGTTTGTAACCCAGAGTACTGAGAGCAGAGGTCGCAAACGGGGTTTGATTCCTTACCCGATACCGTACCCGGCCGGTATCGGGTAGGGTACGGGTACCCGATTGCGACCTCTGGATGAAGCCATGTTGCAGGCGCGGGTGGGTTGATTATAGGAACTTGAATTGTGAGAAGAGACGAGTCGTTGGAAATGAGTGACAAACGGTGACTCACCAGTGACTCACGGCCTACCGTACCCGGCCGCACCAGGGTCGCAAACGGCTACCCGTACCCGGCCGGTACGGGTAGCCGGGTATCGGGTAGGGTACGGCAATCGGGTACCCGGTTGCGACCTCTGATTGAGAGTTCAATCGTGGCTTTCGTATTGGGCCAACGTATAAATGCACGAGTCGGGGGGATGTTTGATTTAAGAAACCCACATTTTTTGTTTCTTTAGCTAACTTCTTAATTTGCGTGAGTTTCTGTTTTCATTTTTTCGTTAAATTTCCTCACTCCATCGGTGGATCGGAGGGCCTGAGTTTAGCGGGCGCACGTCGTTATTATACCATAACAGCCGGCTCCCATTTATATTGACAAACAAACGGCATTTAAGATTTGGCTATGCGGTTTGTGAACAGCTGTGGCCAAATCTGAACATCAGGTGACACGGTGTTGTATATATTGTTTTTCTGAAAAGTATAAAATAAAATTGGGAAATCACGTTTAGATATCTCGCGGATAAGAAGAGTCACGCGGTATTCTCATCCTCTTATTGGCGAGGTTATCTGTCATTTTGCTCCTTTTAGCTGGAAGGTAAAGATTCGCAGATGGCCCCACAGATAATAAGATCAGCAGCTATATTGGTGTTCCCCCGTGTCACAGCGGATCACAGCAGTTCTGCATGAATTTTGCGCAGTGTTTGAAAGCTATCATTCAACCATTATGCACCAGATGTACACNAAAAACTGCGTTTAAACGATCTCCCTTGTACAAAAAAAACATCCGCCCACAACATCCCATTACCACACATCAACGCACATGCAGTGGTTCTCATCAGGGCACGCCAAGACTGGGAGGCAGCAAGTTTTAATCTCTCACACAACCAACACTATTCAACGTTCCCAGGTGAACCAAGCACATTGCGAGCGACTGCGCTCATCGGGCTAACCACGTAAGGTGGTGGCCGCCGGCCCTAACCACCTCGCCGCTTGAGCGGAACCCCTTCGCTACGGGGGACGGGAACAGGCGACGCGTACGGAGGCTGAAAAGCGAAGATGGAAGTGGACGACTTCTTTCCCGCGGTTGAAGAACCACGGGGGACTCCGCACCCCCCCCCCCCCCCGTCAGTCACACTCTGGGTCCACATCACGTGGCCATCCCCTTCTGGGCCACGTGCTCCGTCACATCTGGAATGTGCCCTCTAGTGAGCCTTGTGTATAGTACACCCACTGTCGCCATAGAACAGCCCATTTATACTACAGGTGCAGTGCCATGAGAGGGCTACTGTGCCAGCCCAAGAGGGGAGGGGCTGCTGGGGGCTCTGGGACCCTAGCAGAGAAGCCCCTTGGCGCAGGCGCTAGGATCCCAGGCACCCCAGATGCTTAAGCCCCTTGGTGCCACCAACGGGGGGCTGTGTGCTCTGTGGGATACCTGGGGCACACAACCCCACCCTCGTTGGGCACGAGGCATAAAAGGGCAGCTCCCTGGCCGATCAGGGCCAGTCGCAGGTCAAGACCGCCAGCCAGCCAGCTTAGGACCCTGGACCCCTTGTCCCGCTTGTCCTTGTAAGGGCGAGTTCCGAGGAAGCCAGAGTCCAGACCCGCACCTTGGCTGGGTCGGGTCAATTAGCCTCCCCTAGGGTAATTGTTCCCATAGCCACCGGTCGAACGACATCAACATCCTCAACAACATCATCAAAATCAATAACATCATAAACATCAACGACAAAATCAACAACAGCACCATCGACATCTTCATCAACATCAACAAGCGAAGTTAAGAAGAGCATATTCTTTGGGGTCTGTCGGTAACATCACGTGTGTAGGTTCAAAGCAAATAACAAAAACACACGACGTTTCCATCGCAACACTGATGACGACCGCTTGTGTTGCGATCGAAACGTCGTAGTTTTTTGTTATTTTCTTGAACCTACCCACGCCACCTGACCGACAGACCCATAAATCCCTGCAAGGCACGAAAGCTTCAAGTCAAGATTCAAGAGGAGAACGCCAGCGTCCGCCGAGCAGACTGCTACTACCGCCACTACCCCTACTACTACTACTGCTTCTGCTACTGCTGCTTCTGCTACTACAGCTGCGACTGGCGCCACTGCTGCCACAGCTGCCACTGCTGGCACAGCTGCCACTGGTGCCACAGCGAGTGCACGTGCTGCTGCTGCCGGCGCCGCTGCTGCTGCTCGTGGCATCTCGGTGACAAGAAGTGCTCCTGTCCCAGCCGCCACACTTCTTGTAGCTGGCGCGGAGGTCGTGATGAGCCCAGAGGACGGTGAGCAAAGCCCTCGCTGCAAAGAGGTCCTGGCTGCACGCCGTCCTGACACAGCACCAACACACGCACAAAGATAAAGATCCCCCGTGTAGCCTATAACAGACTGTAGGGGCGAGTGCTGTTAGCGAGCACCTGTGAAGGCTGGAACGGCACACGAGGGGTGGGAGGCTGAGTCGACCTAGACACACACAGATACACACAGACACAAAGACAAAGATCTTTGTGTGCGTGGTGAGTGTGCGTGGTGAGTGTGGGTGGTGAGAGTAGCGAGCGTGGTGAGTGTGGATAGTGAGGTGGGTGGTGAGTGTGGATAGTGAGGGTGGGTGGTGAGTGTGGGTGGTGAGCGTGGTGGTGAGTGTGCGTGGTGAGTGTGGGTGGTGAGCGTGGTGAGTGTGGTGGTGAGTGTGCGTGGTGAGTGTGGCTGGTGAGTGTGGCTGGTGAGCGTGCGTGGTGAGTGTGGCTGGTGAGCNTGGTGGTGAGCGTGGGTGGTGAGTGTGCGTGGTTGAGCGTGGATCGTACCCCACCCCGCCCCGCTCACCGGCTGGTGCGGATGGCCACGATGCGCCTGATGCCACCGCCGCGATGCAGCCGCTGAGCGTTGGCGACGCTGCCGGAAACCAGCGCCGTCAGCGCCCAGAGCACTGCCGACAGCCCCTCCTCGCCCAGCCGCGAGGCCTCGCCACCATCGCCACCATCGCCACCGCTGCCTGCCTCGGCAGCGTCAGGCAGCATCGCGGTGAGGATCCTCACGCCATTGTGCAGCCCTGGGAGCGCGCAGAGACGGTGGGAGCGGACTCCATCGCCACTTCATCGCCACCTCCATCGCCACTTCATCACCACTATCACCACCACGATCACCACCATCACCACTATCACCACACGATCACCACCATCACCACNATCACCATCACCACNATCACCATCACCACCATCACCACCACCATCACCACCACCACCACCATCCTCCCTCCCACCCCCCGCATCTCACCGATGAGGCGCTGGTTGTTGGGTCATTGCGAGCGAGGACCCGCAGCGCGTGCACCGAGGTGTACGCCAGCAGACGGCGCTCGTCGTCGTCACTACTCCTGCTCCTCCCGCTCCGCAGCTGCTCCAGGAGGCAGGGCAGCCCCCGTTGTGAGCCACGGCCGTGCGGGACAACGCCGACCACTGCTCACGACGGCGCACGGCAACGCAACACCACCACCACGCAGACAGTCAAACAGTGGGCGTTGCTAGGGAGCGTTGCTANGGAGCGTTGCTAGGGAGCATTGCAATAGAGCGTTGATAGGGAGCGTTGCTAGGAGCGTTGCTAGCGAGCGTTGCTANGGAGCGTTGCTAGATTGCTATAGAGCGTTGCTAGGAGCGTTGAANGGGAGCGTTGCTANGGAGCGTTGCTAGGAACGTTGCTAGGAGCGTTGCTATAGAGCGTTGCTAGGAGCGTTGCTAGGAGCGTTGCTANGGAGCGTTGCTAGGAGCGTTGCTAGGGAGCGTCACCTGGGTGCTCCGCTGGCCAGCGTGTAGATGGAGCGTGTTGNCGCTAGCAGCACGAGCACGTTGTGCGACTGCTGCAGCAGCGACACGTAGCAGCTGACTGTGTCGGCCTGGTACAGCAGCTCCCAGCCTGCAGGCGTAGGCCTCGTTACGGCGCGGAGCAAGGCGGACAGAAACACGGTGTGTCTNCACACACACACGNTGGTCTACACACACACGGGTGTCTACACACACACACGGTGTGTCTNCACACACACACACGGTGTGTCTACACACACACACACACACGGTGTGTTACACACACACGGGTGTTACACACACACACACGGTGTACACACACTACACACACACGTGTTACACACACATACACACACACACGGTGTTACACACACACGTGTGTACACACACACACACGGTGTGTCTACACACACACACGGGTGTCTACACACACACACACGGTGTCTNCACACACACACGGTGTCTNCACACACACACGGTGTCTACACACACACACGGTGTCTACACACACACACGGTGTCTACACACACACACGGTGTCTACACACACGGTGTCTACACACACACACACGNGTGTCTACACACACACGGTGTCTNCACACACACACGGTGTCTACACACACACACGGTGTCTACACACACACACACACAGGTGTCTNCACACACACACGGTGTCTACACACACACACACGGTGTCTACACACACACCGGTGTCTACACACACACACACGGTGTACACACACGGTGTCTACACACACACACACGGTGTCTACACACACACACACGGTGTCTACACACACACCNGGTGTCTACACACACACGGGTGTCTACACACACACGGTGTCTNCACACACACACTGTCTACACACACACGGNGTGTCTACACACACACACGGTGTGTCTACACACACACGGTGTCTACACACACACACGGTGTGTCTACACACACACACACACGGTGTGTCTACACACACGGTGTCTACACACACACGGTGTGTCTNCACACACAACGGGTGTCTACACACACACACGGTGTCTACACACACGGTGTCTACACACACACGGTGTGTCTACACACACCACGTGTCTACACACACACACGGTGTGTCTNCACACACACACGGTGTGTCTACACACACACACGGTGTGTCTACACACACAGGTTTCTACACACACACGGTGTCTACACACACACGTGTGTCTACACACACACGGTGTGTCTACACACACACGGTGTGTCTACACACACACGGTGTCTACACACACACGGTGTCTACACACACACGGTGTCTACACACACACACGNCACACACCACACGGTGTCACACACACACGGTGTCTACACACACACTGTCTACACCACACGGTGTCTACACACACACACGGTGTGTCTACACACACACACGGGTGTCTACACACACACACGGTGTCTACACACACACGGGTGTCTACACACACACACGGTGTGTCTACACACACACACGGTGTCTACACACACACGGGTGTCTACACACACGGGGTCTACACACACACACACACGGGTGTCTNCACACACACACGGGTGTCTACACACACACGGTGTGTCTACACACACACACGGGTGTCTACACACACACGGTGTGTCTACACACACACACACGGTGTGTCTACACACACACACACGGTGTTACACACACACACACGGTGTTNCACACACACACGGGTGTNTNCACACACACACGGGTGTCTNCACACACACACGGTGTGTCTACACACACACACGGTGTCTACACACACACACGGTGTCTACACACACACACGGTGTCTACACACACACGGTGTTCACACACACACGGTGTGTCTACACACACACGTGTCTACACACACACACGGTGTGTCTACACACACACACACGGTGTGTCTACACACACACACGGTGTCTACACCACACACNGTGTGTCTACACACACACGGTGTGTCTACACACACACACGGTGTCTACACACACACACGGTGTCTACACACACACGGTGTCTACACACACACACGGTGTGTCTACACACACACACGGTGTGTCTACACACACACACGCGGTGTGTCTACACACACGGTGTGTCTANACCCACACACGGTGTGTCTACACACACGGTGTGTCTACACACACGGTGTGTCTACACACACGGTGTGTCTNCANACACACACACACACGGTGTGTCTACACACACACGGTGTGTCTACACACACACGGTGTCTACACATACACACGCACATCGTACACNACACTATCACACACTGCACNATCACACACNACATTATCACACACACACACACNATACACTACACAACACACACTATCACACACTACACACACACACTGCACTATACACNACACNANNACACACTACACATNCACACACTCACTACACTATACACTATACATACACACACTGTACACTACACTATACACACAGGGAAGGGGGGAGGAGGGGNAGTGAGGGGGGAGGAATGAGGGGGGAGTGAGGGGGTGGAGTGAGGGGATGGAGTGAGGGGGTGGAGTGAGGGGATGGAGTGAGGGGATGGAGTGAGGGGNTGGAGTGANGGGGATGGAGTGAGGGGGATGGAGTGAGGGGGTGGAGTGAGGGGGATGGAGTGAGGGGGATGGAGTGAGGGGATGGAGTGAGGGGGGTGGAGTGANGGGGATGGAGTGAGGGGATGGAGTGAGGGGATGGAGTGAGGGGATGGAGTGANGGGGATGGAGTGAGGGGGGAGTGAGGGGTGGAGTGAGGGGTGGAGTGAGGGGGTGGAGTGAGGGGATGGAGTGAGGGGGTGGAGTGAGGGGATGGAGTGAGGGGGGGATGGAGTGAGGGGGTGGAGTGAGGGGTGGGTGAGGGGGAGTGAGGGGANNGGGAGTGAGGGGATGGAGTGAGGGGTGGAGTGAGGGGTGGAGTGAGGGGGTGGAGTGAGGGGGTGGAGTGAGGGGAGGAGTGANGGGGATGGAGTGAGGGGGGGGAGTGGGGGATGGAGTGAGGGGATGGAGTGAGGGGGATGGAGTGAGGGGATGGAGTGAGGGATGGAGTGAGGGGTGGAGTGAGGGGTGGAGTGAGGGGATGGAGTGGGGGGTGGAGTGAGGGGGGGAGGAGGGGGANGTGAGGGGATNGGAGTGAGTGAGGGGATGGAGTGAGGGGATGGAGNGANGAGGGGGATGGAGTGAGGGGGGNGGGTGAGGGGGATGGAGTGAGGGGGATGGAGTGAGGGGATGGAGTGAGGGGGTGGAGTGAGGGGGAGGGAGTGAGGGGGGGGAGTGAGGGGGTGGAGTGAGGGGATGGAGTGAGGGGGGGAGTGAGGGGATGGAGTGAGGGGGATGGAGTGAGGGGATGGAGTGAGGGGATGGAGTGAGGGGGGGGGGGGGGGGATGGGGGGGGGGATGGGGGGGTGGGGGGGGGGGGGGGGGGGGGGGGGGGGATGGAGTGAGGGGATGGGTGAGGGGGTGGAGTGANGGGGGGGTGAGTGAGGGGAGTAGGGGATGGAGTGAGGGGA